>JANHJO010002792.1:17237-27345 GCA_032468235.1 Pseudoxyrhopus heterurus
GTTTGTGATAAGCTTAGGGTTACCCTTTTATTATACAGAATTCAAATCCCACAAAAATAAAATGTTTTCAAAAATCTGGTACAGGTATCAAAAAGTAGAACTGGGGCATCAAGTTGTCATCTACCCTCACAAGAGCCCAATGAGGCAAGTTAAACTTTGAGAGAACATTGCATGGCAAACTTTGAATTTGACATAAGTCTTTGTCTCTCTCAAGTATTGGTTTCATCATCTGGAGTCATATATGAAACACTTATAATGTAAGGTCATGTTTGCAATGTGAGATGATTTTATTCTTCCATAATTAGCAGTAATCACATAAACAAAAAGTGGACATTTTTGGGGAGGGGGTGTTGTTTGGAGGGATTAGGCACAATACAGGGGGGATTACAAATGGATGATGTTGGGGCCTACTGCCCTCTGTTGGATTGGCAAGTCAATACCACCCCACATTGTTCTCATCAAAAGTGAATTGCAAACCACTTTAAGTGGTGGAGAATTAGCCTCTCCAAAGGAGAACCAAAGAGGAGAAAATGAGTCAGAAAATGCTCTCCTCCAATGTAAAAGTGGAGAAAAAGAATCTACTTGAGGTGACTACTTAACTGCCAGAATAGATTAAGTGACAATGAATGGCTGTCTGTTTGCAAGCATTTTGGTGTGAATAAAAGTGGGAACTTTTTAAAATACATGTAGGATTTTCCTCAGATGAGTTACACAGTTAGTGGACTATTGCAAACTATGAATGAATAATCCATAGGAATTTCATAATTTCATCCACAAGAAGTCTTTATTATAGGGCCATTGGTTTTTCATGAATATTCTAACCCTGACCCCATTTTTTTCCTTTTTCTTTTCTTAAAAACCATCTGGTGGTTTTCTGAACAAGTCACCCTACTCTTATGTAGCATGAGGGGTTCCTCTTTTTAACATTGAGACATTGTAGACTCTTACTAGAATTAAAGTTTTCAAATAATTGTTACTTTAGAAATAACAGAAGATGTGAAAAGCAACTGAACATGACTAATTGTCACAGTAATCACTTCATTTATATACAATAACCTTTGTTCCAAACATTTTGGATGAAGCTGTAACTTTAGCATAATAGGCAAACTCTGTCCCACCCTTCGGCAGGGCTGATTAGAATAGATCAGAATAGAAACAGAAGGATCCTTGGAGGTCTTCTAGTCCAATCCCTTGCTCAAGTGGAGACCCTATACCATTTCAGACAAGTGACTGTTTAGTCTCTTAAAAACCTCCAGTGATGAAGCACTCACACCTTCTGATGGCAAACTGTTCCACTGATTAATTGTCCTCCCTGTTAGGCAGTTTCTCCTTAATTCCAGGTTGCTTCTCTCCTTGATTAGTTTCCATCCATCGTTTCTTGTCTTGCCCTTCTGGTACTTTGGAAAATAAGTTGACTCCCTCTTCTTTGTGGCAACCTCTCAAATACTGGCACACTGCTATGCTTCCACTAATCAACATTTGTTTATGAACAACTTTCTTTGAACTGTCTTCTACCTCCATCTGATTTCCAAGACAATTTGTTTCTTATTTGATCTTCAGAAGCTTGCAAAATAATGTCAAGAGCAATTGGGGCAGAATCAAGCTTTGTTTTATTCTTTAAAAAATCATCTCTGTTGAACATTCTTTACTGGAACTGTGATGCAGCTTGCAGAAAGAAATATGAATACAAAAGCATTCTGGAATGCAGACTTCATGCCACCATTTGTCTGGGCTGTAATCTGAGAGTTGCAACATGTGTGAGAACTAACAAAGAGCCACAGCCAAATGTCACCTTTGCCCACTAGAGGATTGGACATTGCGGGATCTGTTAACACATGCCTGGCAGAAGATATTGTCTACATGAGGCTGGTTCAATCTGTGGCCCATTAAGTCAAACATAGCCTATAGTCTGTGGATTTTCTTTGGTATAAAAAACTTAGTTGTATAAGTCTACTCTAAATATAAAAATGTCCCATTACAGCAGTTTCCCCGAATTCCAAATCCCCCAGTAGACTGAGTCCCATTATATCCCCAGTGGACTTATGGATCTTGTAGTCTAATACATCTAGAACACAGCTGTCAAACTTGATCGCATCACGTGATGTATTGTGATTTCTTTTTACCTTTGGGGAGCCAGGATGGTCATGGCCTGCACATGACGCATCCAGCCTGTGAGCCACCAGTTTGACAAGCCTGATCTAGGAGGTGCCATATTGGGGAAATTTGCCTTGCTTCATTGCATGACTCTAAACAGATATATTTACATGAGTCATAATTAAGATTTAACATGGTTAACACTGCTGTTCATTCTCTCCATTCATTTGCACTATAGCACAATGAGAAAGGTTATTTTTAGTGGATCTGCAGTTAAAGCTATTTGTGAATTTCTTGGTGCTTAGCTTATAGCCCTGGCATCTTAAATAGCTTCCTAAAAGCTAGTGTGCAGACTCCAAAAACTGTCAAAAAGTTGCCATAAATGATAATTTTTAATTTAAATAGGGTATTGCTTATATATCCCTTGGCATGAAAAAGAACTGTATTCTATATTGCCATATAGAAACATGTTTGTTGCATTACATCCAAGATGTTCAGGATAATTTTTTCCTTTAATAAAGAATTACCAGAAAATTAGAATAGTCCATTATAAACAATTCATTCCAATCTTTTATGCTAGTTTTGGGGACAATGAGGTCTGCAATTATATTCTTAGACAGTCTCAGTGTTATTCTGAGGATCTTGCTTTTCATTACCAAATCATGACTACCAGGCTTCATACAAATCAGTGCTTGAATTGAATTAGGTGGTTTTCAAATCTGAAGTCCTCATCAAACAAAAGCAGGTATCAAGCAGAATGGCCACAATCTTCAGGCCTGACTCCTTTGATCCTGACTTTTTTTATTATTATTATTAATGACTTAAGTAGGGGAATGCTTATCAAATCTATAAGTACACAGAATTGGGCAAATTAGCTAATATTCTAATATAATAACAGTGTTTCTCAACTCTGACAATTTTATGATGCATGGATTTGCTGATAAAGTGGTTGGAGAATTCTGGGAATTGAAGTCCACATATTTTCACTTAAAAAATCAAAATCAAATGGATAGGATGAGAACTTAGCAACAGTACTTGTGCAAAGGTCTTGGTGTAGTAATTAATTAGGAATTGAATATGGCACAGTATATAAAAAGATAAAAGTAATTTGAGGTTATATAAATGCAGTTTCCATTTCCAAGTCATGGGAAATTTGTAGTAGTTCTGTTTACTCCACACTGAGCAGACCTCACATTGAGTATTTCGGAGGAGCTGGAATAGGATCAGAGGAGGGCAGTGAAGATGATTTGAATGATTAGAAATTATATTCTATGAAAAGAGGTAAGAGAAACTGAGCTTGTTTAGCCTTGAGAAGAAAAGACCGAGAGCAAATAAGATAGTGCTCTTTAGTTGCAGGAATGTGTTAGAGCTTGTTAGGAGGCAAAATCTTTAGCATGTAACTGATTAAGGTCTTATCAGTTTCAAGCAGCAGCACAAGCCTGTGGGACGGTACTAGTCAATTAATTAAAATCACTGAGTGGCTACTTGTTAACTTGTGTTTAGCGCTTATTAAGGAAGCACTGTGCCATAGAGAAAAGTCATACAGTCAAACATTGACTATATTTGACTATAAGATACACCTGCCAGATAAAGGACATGAGGATAAAAAGGAAGACATGTCCTCCTTTTGTTGGAGGTCTCCAAACCCTATCTCAGAGCAGTAGGTCAGAATTTTTACTTAGCAGTAGGCAGGAAGTATGTTGATAGATGATATGCAGTCGTTAAGAAGGCTAAGCATTCTAGGCAATAGAATGAACAAACTGGTATCATTCTACCCATGGTTTGTCTCTTATGGTGTATCGATCAGAAACACCAGAGTAACAAAATAGGCTAGGATTCCTCATTACTGTGATACAATAAGCATACAGTGGATGGAGTTGTTTTGGTTTGTTAGCTGTGGCCACTGTTAGGAAGAACTAGTGAAACTGATTGGAGCAACCCATACTAATATACTGATTGTCCCTTGATAAGTTGTTCCAATCCAAAAAAAAAAAAAGACTTTTGCATTTCCCTATAAGTCATGTTCCAACACTATAATGATCTAACTGTTAATCTGTAAAAAACGTCAACCTAGTGCAATTTAAAACAAGATAATTAAACCATCTGGGGGCCCCAATATTATTGCAGAGTTATTCATCATCTTATTTATTTATCTTTTGACTTTTTTTGACAATAATTTTTATTTTAGCACAACTATCACACTGTTTTATGACGTCTGTAATTTAAAAAGATCACAAGGGCATAAATAATACAATGAATAAAACAAAATCTATAAAAAAGTTAACATAATACATCAACAATTATTAGAGTATAGAGTAATTAAATTGTCAAGGAGGCAAAAGCATGGACAAAGAGATAAATTTTAATTGAGATTACATCCTGGGAATTTGCCTAGATTAATCTATATTATGGCTGTCAGAACCAAAGCTGTTCTTCTCCACATCACTGCTAAATGACATCCCTAAACAGTAGCACAGTTAGCAAAATCTCTCAATGGAAAGCAAGGAAGGGCTGAGGGGGCTCACATGGATGAAATCAGCTTTATTAGATTATCCAGCCCCAAGATCCTAAGGTTATTAACTCCAAAATAGCTTAATGGGCCATCCATGCAGAACTTCCATCATACAACTCTGCAGCTACTTCAGTCTATACTGGTTTCAGCTATTGGACTATTATTGCTCTTTAGGTTGGCTGCTATTTCAGGGATAGAAATAGTGTCTGTATATTTTAGGTAATTGTATTATTCCAGGAAAGGATAGCTTTAGGGAAGACTTATTATGCATGCCCTTCATATTATGCTTTCCTCATTTAAAACTAAGGGAAAAAAAATAGTATCTTATTGATTTTCCTAGATGTACAGTGAGGAGATCTGGCGGAGCAGGCATGCTCCAGGTTCCCTTGGTAAAGCGGTGTCACTTGATAGGTCCTGGGAACTGTGTCTTCTCTTTAAAACAGGGGGTGTCAACCCTTGCGCCATGCCCATTCAGAACTGGGCTGCAGAAGTGCATGCTCTCGTAGCTCCATTTATGTAAGCGGCAGGAGCATGTGCCCTCCACTGGCATGTAAACATTCCTTCTACCTCCCCCATGCGGGTCCACAAAGCCAGAAAGGTTGGGGAATGCTGCTTTACAGCACTTGCCCTATGGAACAGTCTCACCCCCAAGATTTGGATGTCCTCAACTCTGGTGGCTTTTCAAAAAGCTGTGAAGACCTGTCTCTTCCCCAGGCATTGGGAGTGGGATTAATAGTGCCATGGTATTTGTGTGTTTGCCATGTTAATAAGATGACTGGGCCTTAACTTGGGGTTTTTAAAATTAATTTTGTCTAATTTGTTTTGATGTTTTGATGGTTGCCCAGAACTCCACTAATTAGTTGGATGGCATATGGATTTTTTAAACCAATAAATAATATACTACATAAATAGCTGTGCCATATATAGATTTTCTTGCTTTAACAGGTGTACTACTGCTTGGGTGGTAAGAACCGAGGACCTTAGCCCTTGAGAGAAAGAAAAACCCATCTCTTCTCAACTCTGATTCCAAACAAATGTGAAACTGATTCATGTGGCAATATAAATGAAATTAATCATAACAGACACTCACAGCTGGCCAGACCCATGATAAAATCCAGTATAGACAAGTGTAAGTATGCTTGGAGCTAATCAGTAAAAGATTAATTGGCACACTGAGTGCTATGGTAATTAGAGGTGGAGAATATAGGATTTGTTAGGGTTGTCTACTGTTCAACCACTCAGCAGCTCTGTTTGTGTGGCATAATTACCCCTGGATTAGTTAACCTTTTTTTTTTGTCCACTCATCCAATCTGATGGAGTTCCACAGTATATTGACTCTTACATTAGTAAAACTGGCAGATTTAGATTAGACTAGTGCATTGTTTAGTTTGTGGTCTAGTGTGTTGTGGAAATATATCGATGAAGCTGTTAGTTTGGAGAAAATGTTTTCAAGTTATTGTATCATTTCCTCTATTAAAAAATGGGGAGAGGCAGTCGATCAAGACAATCTGAAATCATTAGCCTTGCTGATGTATCCACAGACTGGCCACACCCTCCCTCTCACACTCTGGAGCCTGGTTGTGAAGGGCTAAGGTCCTCAGGCACATGAATCTGATTGTGCCATAATATGTGGGTGGTATGCCTCTTATATTTCTTATGCTCTATTAATTTGGACAAAAACAAAGTATGGCTTAACAAGTATCTCTGGAACAAGACAAGGGAGTCGTGAGGGAGTAGTCAGCTCAGATTGTAACTTGGAGAACTAAAAATCGCCCCTGAGGAGTGAAGAGTTAGGGCAGGTTAACCCTTCTGGTCCTTGTATAATTTGGGGAGTAGAAATAAACATGTTTCTGCTTGTCTGGATTTGTATGTTTACACCAGTTCTTCTTGATTCACATTGATTAATCATTGTTTCAATTTTTCATGGTTCTCTCTGAAATGAGAAGAATTCATAGTTACAGATTATGAATCTAAGCAAGCAATTATTTTAAGTACTTTTGCCCTAATAATAGGAAAAACAAGAGACGGTTGGAACTAAATTAGTTTCCAAATGGAATTTGGAACTGCTTTGTGAAAATGTCACTGGAAAAAAAAGTTTGATTTGAATTATAAAAACCATACTTTAACTTACACATGTAAATAAGTGTTTCAGTTGCTGGGGTTTATTCCCAGATACATAAGAATGCAGTCTTAATGGAATTTTTGTCCTGCTACCAACTTGTTATAAATATCTACCCCATCTAAAATGCTTGTTTCTCTGAAAAATGTATTCAGATTTTGAAATTAACTGGAAATTTTGCCATTTCATGATTTAATTCAGTTCTATTGGTCTTTCTTTATTTTCTTGATTTTCAGAAAGGATGAAAAATAATACTGAATATGAGACATCATGAAGAAGAGTCATATCATCAAGACACTTATCACTGACTTAAATTTCTCCATGATAAAAACACTGAAAAAAGCCTGGAAAAAATGGGACATGAAAAATTCAATCAAAATACATTACTGGGCATGGATCAGGGGTGGGGGTGGGGTGGAGTGAGGTGGGGGCTTCTATAGAAAAGTACCATCCTGATAATACTAGAAAAAAAAGGTACTTTGGCCTAAATACAGAACTGCTAGCACACTAGGAGCTTGGGACAGTGTGAAGGTTGCCATGATCAGCATAAAACACATGAAAAGGAGTTAACAAATTGTCTTCTTCCATTTTTGTGAAGGGGAGGGAAGGATAGTATACCTAAGCAGGTACAGTTATTCATTACAAGTGAGCAGTAATTGGTTGATAGTGTTTTTGTGTTGATAGTTTCTTCTGTTCAGCTATTAGTAAAAAGAGCAAGTGCTGATTGGCAGGCAGTTCTCTACTCCAGAATTGCAGATACTTTATATAACTATACATTATTATGCCTGAATGGATATGAAATTGCCCATAATTGACTGAATTTGAATTTAGGAGGGTTCAGAAGAGCCCTTATTATTCTGTTGACTTTAATGACCAGCTTTTTTAATGAAGTTAATCACTGAACACTCTCATGTACATTCAATTACATGGCCCAGGTTGTAAATAATTGTTGAAAATAGTGCCTTAATTTGCAGATGGACAGAAGATAAAATCTTAATTTAACTATTGAACTGCAAAGTGTACATTTTTCTATGTACCTATCTAGCTGTTCTTATCTTCAGCCATATTATATCAATCAAGTTAGATTATCTAAAATATACCCACTGTCTCTTCTCTGTCTGCATTTTTACTACAGACTTATATAACTGTTGTGCTTCTAAAGTGCTAGAAAACTGTTAATAAAACTCTTTTATTAGAATCTGATTTTGAGACAATGATATCCCGGGAGGTTAAATTGCCTTTGTACTTGGGAGAACAAATGTACAATATACTTATAATGACTTGTCAGGGCATTTTCATTTCATTTTATTCTATTTATGGTCATAGACCTAAATATAGAAAGAAAAACAAAGAAAAATAATGTTTTGTGTTATTGTTTAAAAGCTGACCAAAATAAAAGTAAACCATCAGGAAGCAATTAGGTTTTTTTTTTAAACCCAAGGAAAAAATGATTCTCTTGCTGGATTAGAATTTGACTTCTGATTTTAAAAGCAGCAAAACAATTTTTTTGTTCTGTCAGAGAAGTAAGATTGTACTGATTGGTCACATAGTTGAACATAAAAAATGGTCCATGTGTCCTGGGAAGTTGTCTAAAAGTGGTATAATATATCTGTTCTTAATATCTTTGTAGTAATAAAAATATGTCTTAGGGATTCTCCTCTGTCCCATCCACAGGATATAATTAGTCATTATTTGTTATGTTGTTAGTTGTGAAGTTGTGTCCGACCCATCGCGACCCCATGGACAACTTTCCTCCAGGCCTTCCTGTCCAATACCATTCCCCAGAGTCCATTTAAGCTTGCACCGACTGCTTCAGTGACTCCATCCAGCCACCTCATTCTCTGTCGTCCCCTTCTTCTTTTACCATTAGTCATTATAAGGGGCTCTTTTTTAATTTCTCTTCCATGAATTTCACAGATTTAAGGTCAACAAAGTTGCATACAGATCTTGTCTGTGGCAGGATGGGTAAAATAAAGACATGGTCTAAAGCTCTTCTTACTGTAAAGTTGACCTGTTCATCGTGGATAATCTGTTCTGAATACAGCCAATTTACTATTTTATAATTTAAGTACTTTGCATAAACTTGATTAATTAAATACAATTGGGCAATTGGGTTTTCTGGGGTATCCCTTCTCCCTGTCAAGTCTTATTAGTAGTATGTATATAGAATTATAAAGTTTTAAAAGAAGGAAACTTGGGGAAAAAATCTAGACTAACTTCCTGTCAATACTATAACATCCCTGGCAGGTGACCATCCACCCTCTATTTAAAATATTGTAATAATTAACTGAAGCTAGTTGGAATTAATTAATTAATTGCTCAGATCACCATCACGTGTAACATTATACACACAAAATGGGATAAGTTTAAAATATATTAGATAACAGCTTCCTTTCTTTCATTTTCATTTTCTTACCAGGGAATGGGATTCTAGAGTTAATTGCAAAATATAACAAAACAGTTATTAGTTTTAAGAAAGAAATATAAGTAATGTGCATGAAAAAGTACATCTTTTATTCAGAGAGCTATGGAAAAAAATTTGGATTTTGGAAACTGGAAATTTAGTGAAGCCATCTTTCATGATCAGTACTACAGATTGTCAAATCCTCATGCCAGACACAGCATCAAGACCTCACAGCAGGGCATTGTCATGGAAGCAAGAATTACACAGACTTCAGTAAGGTGTTTTAATGCAAAGGTTAGGAATAAAGTAAAGAAGCTTGGAAACTGCATTAACATCCTCTAGGCCTTTTTCTTCAGGGCAGAGTTCCTTTGAACATTTTGAACCTCTTCTCCCCAGGCTATTTGCAAGTTGGACTCACCTGCCATTTATGAGACAAATGGCTTACAAACTCATCTTCCATCTGTGCAGTATTTATGTCTATCATTTCTCCCAGTTCTTTCTCAGCCTCCTTACAAATAGGGTACATACTGTATTCACTCATCACAAATATGGATTCTATAATCTTTGTGAAGGACAGTTGCCTAGTCTTAGATGCACAAGTCAGATTTTCCCCAGGCACAAGCTGCATATCAGAAATAGGAAAAGGAACCATCTAACTTGGTTTCTCTGAGCCTTTGATTAAAGGTTGGAATCTAGAAGATGATGGAAAATTCATTGGAATTTTAGTTCAGGGATCCATTTGTTTCTAAGGAACAGATAAGGAAGTCTAGCAAAAAAACAAAAAAGCCTGGATTAGAATGATGCTAGACACATTGGGTATTTTGAAAACATATTACAGGTATTATTTCAAAATTGCTGCTACTAAGGCTTATCTATTCATACAGTGGCTGTTGTGGGAACATAATTGTTAAGTTCTGGGCGAATAATGGAAGCTAGGCCAGAGTGACTTCTAACAGCTCTTTATTTAGGCTTGCCTGGA
>JANHJO010002792.1:53745-64513 GCA_032468235.1 Pseudoxyrhopus heterurus
TCTCTCTCTCTCTCTCTCTCTCTCTCTCTCTCTCTCTCTCTCACACACACACACACACACACACACACACACACACTTTTGTGTCACTTCAAGCTAATAGTTTACGGTCTATGTAATAATACATTCAGACAAGTAAAAGGCATAGGTATATTTACATCTGCTGAGGCCAGTCCAATCCAACCCTCTCTGCTGGATCCTGGCAGCCATGACGGGCAAGGACTTAGAGCATACGAAATTGGCCTGCCATTTTGCCCCTTTTCTGTGATTGCACTAATTGAACGAATGCTATCAATTCTCACCAAAGAACCTCCGTATGCTTTCAACATAATCTGCAATGACATCTAATATAGAGCACATTAGAGCAACTTAGTCTTACTCAAAATTTTTGTGTGCATATCTGTTGGGAGACTCTTTGCTGTTCCTGCATTCAGATTGTATTCGTTCTGGGTATCTTGAAGGGAAAATATTTTGAACTTCACATAAGTCTCCACATTGTTTACTTACTTCATACAGAATTATCTAATTTTTACAGAATATCTCTTTTTTTTCTTTCCCCCCCCGTAGACTAAGAAGAGTGGTAAGCCTGGGCCTTTCCTGCTTTCTGGATCTAGAGACAAGACCATTAAGATGTGGGACATTAGTACTGGCATGTGCCTTATGACCCTTGTAAGTTCCCTGAATATCCTTTTCTCTATTCATCTGCTTTGCAACTCTGCCTAGTTGCTACATGAGGGAATAAATGTGCGCTTCTGATGGGGTGAGCTCAGGCATTCTCTGAGGAATCCAAGTGCATACATCAGAATAAATAGAATTGGGAGAGCTTGAAGGGAGAACAGAAAAACAGGTTACCATTTCCACCCAAGAAACTCAACCTGCTGTTAATTCTAGCCTAGAGCAATTTTGGGGCGAGGAGCAACATGATCTGAACTCTGGATTCAGATTTGTGTTCTTCCTATCCAGATAATCCCATCTGTGATCTGCTTGTGACTTTGGGCTTTTCTATTTTCACTTAAAAGGTGGGCCATGATAACTGGGTACGTGGTGTCCTGTTCCACTCTGGTGGTAAATTTATTTTGAGCTGTGCCGATGACAAGACCTTACGTGTCTGGGACTACAAGAACAAAAGATGCATGAAGACTCTTAACGCGCATGAACATTTTGTTACCTCGTTGGGTATGTATATGCATTAAGTGTGCTGGGAGCGTGTGACACCAGCCTTCCTCCTCTGTGACTGGGAAGCTGGGCTTGTACGTTGAACGCATCACACCTCAACCAAATAGCAGTCCTTTGGTTGACTCATGGCAAATGCATCAACAAATAGCCCATCAAGTCAACTTGGCTCCATCAGTACAGGCCGTCCTTGACTTATCACAGTTCATTTAGTGACCGTTCGAAGTTACAAATGGCCCTGAAGAAAGGGACTTAACGACCGTTTTTCACACTCAACGGCCGTTGCAGCATCCCCATGGTCGTGTGATCAAAATTCATTCGCCGGGCCACCGACTCATATTTATAACGGTTGCTGTGTCCCAGGGTCACGTGATTCCCCCTTTTGCGACCTTCTGATAAGCAAAGTCAATAAGGAAGCCAGATTCACTTAACAAGCATGATAATAACTTAACAGCTGTAGCGATTCACTTAACAACTGTGGCGAGAAAGGTCGTAAAAAAAAGGGCAACATTCACTTAACAAATGTTTTTACTTACCAACAAATGTTGGGCTCAATAGTGGTCGTAAGTCGAGGACTACCTGTAATCTAGCTGGTGCAAGGAAATTCCAGTTATTTCTTTCATCCTCTCCATACACATTAATCATGGGTTCCCAACCCTGCCCCCTTTTTTGCTTCTCTTGACAGTCTTTTTACTGCTCATTCTGCATGCCCATAAAGGGAGCTGTTCTTGCTGATCATCACCTCAGGAGAACAGTCAGCCTTTATTTATTTTTTCCCTGGTGGTTGTTGTTCCATCGCTAAGTTGTGTCCGACTTGGCGAGCCCACGGACCATAGCATGCCACGCTCCCCTGTCCTACGCTGCCTCTTCGAGTCTGCCCAGATCCATGCCCACTGCATCGATGATGCTGTCTAACCATCTCATCCTCCACTGTCCCCTTCTCCTTTTGCCTTCCATCTTTCCCAACATCAAGATCTTTTTCAACGAGTCCTCTCTTCTCATTTGGTGGCCAAAGGGTTTGAGCTTCATTTTCCCCCCCTGGATCAATTGATGCCCCAACACTGGAGGTTTCTAAGAAGAGATTGGACAACCATTTGTCTGAAATGGTATAGGGCAGTGTTGGTGAACTTTTTTGGCACTGAATGTTGAAACGGGACCGCACACATGCACGGGAGCGCAGCCGGAAACCGGAAGAGCAGCTTCCCGGTGTGGGCACGCAGGAGCACCGGAAACTGGAAGAGCAGCTCCCCAGCATGCACACGCACACCGGCCACCTGGTGTGCAGCCAAGCACAAAGACCAAATGGCCGGAGCACATGCATGCAATGGAATCTGGAAGAGCAATGGGCCACAGCTGGCATGCCCGGAGAGATGGCTCTGCATGCCACTTCCAGCACGCGTGCCATCACAGGTATAGGGTTTCCTGCCTGAGCAGGGAGTTGGACTAGAAGACCTCCAAGGTCCCCTCCAACTCTGTTATTCTATTATATATTAAAATTACATTTGTATCAAAAGGAATGGCAATCTGATTATTTCTGAGAAACAAAGAATAATATACAAATATTTTTACTGATAAATAAATCACTGTATCAGCAGGGGGAATAAGTTTAAAAATCTAGAATTTTATTTTTGTGCCTCTGCATGTATGATTTCATTGCTTCATTTCCTACTTTTTTATATCTTTTCATAGGTGTGTAAACAGATACTGAAATGGATTGCATGTTAGCACATGATTTGCAAGAACTGAACCTACGAAGAGCAAGAAGGATTAGAGTCAGATGCATGAGCCACTGGCTGTTCAGCACACACAAGTTATCCTTGAGGATACATATTCACCCAACTGTATAATTATTTTTTTAATTACTGAAAACACCCCATACACGCACCCTAACCACATACTAATGACTTCAAGTGCTCCTAAAATAGTGATGTTAGAAATACTCCCCTTGTTTGCCTGTTTAGTGGTTTATAATTTGCCCAGATAAGACAGCGAGCCAACTATATTATAGTACAACAGATAATGGCAATCAGTATTAAATACAGTGATTGAGACTTCAAAACAAACAAGAGATTATGTGGAAACCAAGCTATAAAGTTGCAACATGGAAAGCTATTTTGTTCTGTTTAAGAATGTAATAGCTTTTGCACTAATCATGAAACTATTTGAAGATTAGATAAGACATTGATTTAATAACTCTATTGGCCAATAGTTCATGAAGGTAGAGATGATCCAATATTCATATAGAAATGGAATGTCCATTCTTTCTCTTTCTCTATATTTTAGATTTTTTTCCTTTGATATTCTAAGAATGTTTTTTAAAGAAATAATTACTATCACGTCCTCTATTATACATTTCAAACCACTATGTAACCTTGATTGATAGAAAAATTCCTTTTGTTGCTTCACTGTTTGTTAATCATTGCTCACTTTCAGACCATTGTTTCTACAGCCTGAACTAAATCCCAGTGTGTTTCATCCTAGAAATATAGTTTGGGGGAGTGGGACTTCAAGTTCCCATTCTCAGGGGCAGGAACTTTCAGACCATCCCAGACAAATGGCGGTCCAATTCCTATTTGAAATCTCTTTTGTTTGTTTTATTTTATTTTATTATTTTAAATGTCATGGCTTCCACCTGTGTCAAATTCTATAAACTGTAATTTGAAAAGAACATTGAGACTTTTTTATTAGAACCTTTGAACCTTCCCAGAATTACAGATTTCTGGAGAGGAAAGGGAGATGGTTAAACAAGTGTGTACCTTGAGGTAAATATCTTGAAAGTGATCTACACTTTAATCTGATTCAAACTTTGTGGTAGGTATCTTCCAATACACAATGCCTCTAATCAGTGTTATTTGAAGTATGTCACACTCAAGATCTGTTGGCAGAAATACAATATCTTCCTCATTGTGACAGACTTTTTCTACGCCAATTTCAGTTTAAATTGTTGACTGAAATACCTTAATTCAGGGCTGGACTTATGATCCTCAGGATGAAATTAGATGAAACATGGGTTGGTTTAACTGATGTCATTTGAACAGTGCCTAAACAACCTAGAAGACTTTTGAGGGCTCTCATACCTTCACGGTGATGAAAATGCTGTTTAGTAATTATAAGTGATCATTAAACAGATTACGCAAACAATGGGATCTAATTGAGCTTCGTTTTGTTTTTAAACATATACCACCCACTTTGTCATATTTTTTCTGAGTCAAATTCAGTGTGCTTGTTCTAACATATAAATCCCTTCACAGTTCAGGCCTGCCTGTCTAAAGGAAAAAAAACCTCTCCTTTTATATTACTAATTGGTAATTTCACTCATCTATTGACCATCCTTTGAAAGACCCACTAAGGAAGGAAGCCTAGCTGGGACACATTCAGGCCAGGGCCTTCTCTGCAGTGGCTCGAGTCCTGTGAATTTCCCTCCCTATTGTCTTAACCTTTTGGGTTACTTTTTAAGTTATCTGAAAACCTGATTTTAGAACCTGGCATTTCCTTACTGAAGTTCATTTATGCTTATACAAATGCTACTTTTAATTGTGATGTGATTGGTTTTTATCGTTTATTGATAGGTGTATTTATTTTCATGAGCATATTATTGTTTCATGTAACTTTGCCAGGAGCATATGAGTATATATTTAAAACATAAATAAATGAATAATGCATTTATTATAATACATAGATGTATATAAAAATTCTTTTCCTCAGAGGTCAAGATTGATTTGGGAGTAAGTAGTCCTGAAAAAATGGTCACAAAATTCAAATGTTAGTTAAAGCTAACCAGTGTTATTCAGTGAAGATGCAATTAATTATATTAATTTTACCAAAATCTTATTTTTCCTTTTTCTACAATGTTCTCATTAGTCTTAATTATCAACGATGAAATATAGCTGTATATTCTATGCGTATCACTATTGAATGTTTCTTTAAAATAAAAAAATACTTCTAGTACAAACAAATTAAACTATGTGATGTCTTGATAGCCAATTCAGAAGTTTACAGCTTTTTCTATGATGAATTATTATGAAAACATTTTGCTTTTGATTATACTCAGTCTGTGACTAAACCTGGACACTGCTAATGTTTATCAGATGCTGAAGAATCAATAAGATGCACTGTGAAAAATGTGATACACATTCTCTGAATTTTGAATTAATAATGGTTGATGATCATACTAAATTGGACAGCTCTTATTATTAGAGCCCATTTTTTAAAAGCTTAATAACATGTGGATTAAAAATACAAGTCTATGCTATGAAAACAGGAAAAAGCATTGAGCATCATATGGAAAGATCCAAATTAAGCAGATGAGATGTAGATAAGTTCTAAATTGCTAGGATTTAATAAGAAAAGATCCAGTCTTTCTACCATGTGTAAGGATTGCCTTCAATTACTGCTTTAGAGCACTTCACAGAGATAATTTAGTCCATCTCTATTCCATGTACGTATCTTTGTTTAGATGCTTCTGTCATGTTGCTATGTAGCATAATGCCTTTCTGAAAAGCACAGTTCCAGTTCCAGGTTTGCATTGTTTTAAATACCCTGTCCGTGCGTCCAGGTCCACCCATATTCAATTTTTTTTTAACAAGTGGGAACGGGTCACTACTGGTTTTAGAATGTTGTGGCCAATTTGGCCAACCCACCTCCCCCTTAAGGAACAGAAGTTATTAAGGAACTTCATGCGTTTCCCTGCTTCATATTTGGGGAAAGGGGAAATATAAGGGAAAGATCCTGGGCTAGATCTGGCTTCTCAGTTGTAGCCTCATTTCTCAATTGCCACATCAGATACCAAAGCATATGATTTGAAGAAATATGAGAATGTGAATAGAAGGCAATCTAACGTTCTGCTAAGATGGATATTTTATGTCAACAAATTATATTCATTCTCTAGGAATATTATAGCCTGTGCAAACAACAAGTCAGGCAACCCTTCCTTTGCCACTGTGGCCATTCATTGCCAACCATCCAAAGGGGCATTAATATTTGTAGTGTTCTGTTAGTACATGCCTGAAAAGTCTTGTGCGGGAAAGAAATGTTAATAAGAAATGCAAGATTCCAGGACACAGTGGATAGTTCATCTGGCCAAATGTTTGGTAGAAGAAGCATGATAGGATCAGGAGGATCAGTGGCTGCTCAGTTTTATTTTCTAAATACACTACCTACCTTTGCTGAACTTCTGATGCTGGGTGGCCCTGGTTAAAGTAGCAAAGAGTAGATAAGTCAATGTGCTGTTAGCCATAGCTGGTGGTTGGAATGGAAAGGTCTGAAAGCGTGCACTGCCAAACTGGAAATGCCAGTTAGCACAGCTCCAATGGGCATTAGCAACAGCGAGCTTTTTATTTTGCTTGTAACTATTTGTATTTGTTGGTGAAGGTGTCAATCATATTCGAGCTAGCCATTCCACAATCTGTGTGGGTTTTTTTTTTTTACTCCTCCTAGCACATGCCCAGCACTTACTCAATCAAGCTTGCGTTCTGGTTCTGAGCTGGGTGGCCTCAGGAAGAAAGTTAAAAGCAGAAGGCTAAAATCCCACCACAACATAAAAGGGCAATATGTATGACTTGCCATAATGAGCCATTTAGTTAACAGCTGGGTTCAAGGAGGCCTTCTTCTCAATCATTACACTGAAGCTCAGGCAGCAGGAAAATGTTTGTAACAAGAAAAGCAGGCAAAGCTTATGCATCTGTGTTAATGCTTTAATGAAAACTGTGCAGGCAGTCATGGCTGATTCCTGCCCTGACTAGTACATTTTGAACATTCACTGCTATCTCTGTTTAATTACATGGTTTTGTTGCCACAATACCAGAATTGCCCTGAAAACCTTTGGCTGTGGGATATACTTGAAATGAATGGTTTTGTTCCCCAATTATGAATATTTACACAACACATATGCACTGACTGTTATTTAAGTGAGTAACAAGTGTTCAAACATTGTAATTAATAACAGAACACAATGCACCAGTAGTATATAATCACTGGGTAGGAACTCTGCTGAAGGATTTACTACAACCTCTTCATGCCCCCCAAATGTATATAAATATACCCTGACAAAAATAATATAAAGTGATTTATACATTTATCAGATTTGTAACTGTATACACACATATGCATTTATATAAATTATTTATACAAAGCTAAATGGGGATTTAGACTATGTTTCTCTTTCCACAGATAGGAAAGGATTTTACCCCCTTGCTGGAGAAACTGAACCTTTCACTCTTAATGTATGTATTTTCAACTTTCCATTTTAAACCATCTGACACAAGGAAAAACCTGGTTTATTTCAGGCTTGTCTTTTGATTTAGAGCTGGTTGTGGTTGCTTCTGCCATTCCTTCCATTAAAAGTAATACCTTGTTACTGTTATGAATCTTAGAAAGGTACTGTGTATTGTGTAAAATTACTACTTCATAGCTTTTGAATTGGGAAATCTTATTATGGGTCATAATCTTGCATCATCATGAAATACACAGTTACATTTTAAACACATCAACAGCAAGTGGAAAGAGAGGGAGGGGAGGAAGGGAAGGAAGGAAGGAAGGAAGGAAGGAAGGAAGGAAGGAAGGATCTATAGAAATTTCCTATGCGTAAGTAATCTGGGTTTCTGATATCAACATATTTTTACTTTCTGCAGTATAAAATGTACATAAAATGTAGAATGTGCGTAAAATGATCTGATGTACTGAATGAAGACTATCAGGAAAAAAGCATGCATGTTATGTTTTTTTTTATGCAGGTTTCTCTCTAGCTATGTCGTTTTGCAAAGCTGCTTTGGCAGAAAATAATAAGTATTTTCAAAGACCATATATCAGACATCTGTAACAAATATTTAGTGTATGAATTAATGACACTGGCCATAAATATTTATTTTTCCTCAAAATGTAAATATGTAAGTGCCTTTATGCTGAAGTCTTTAAGAAAGTTACACTGGGTGGAACAATCAGTATTTTAAAATACCATAAATCAGTTTTCTAGTCTAAACGTGCACACAATAAATCAATGACACTGGCCAGAAATGTTTTTCCACATTGAATGTAAATACAGGAACCCTTTATTATTCACTAAATCACTTCTGCAACAATCCATGCAGGTCAGCAAAGCCCAATTTATTTTAGTTTTCTCTAACATAATTGGCATTTCCTGTAGGCACTATAGGAGATGCTGAAACTGATTGTGATCCACCTTAAGCAGGAGTGAGATTCAGCAGATTTGGGCAAACCGGATGTTAATTTTATATCTGGTTCGCCAAACCGGTAATTGCAACGACTGGCTGGCCCTACCCACCCCATCCAGGAGTCTGCACGCGGCCTGTTTTGGATGCCAGGTAAGTGCAGGGCCTGTGGGAGGCTCTGGGAGGGTGAAAACCGGGCCTCCCGGAAGGAGTTTCTGGCCTCCGGAGGGCCTCCAGAGCCCGGGGAGGGAAAAAATGCCCCCCGATCATGGTGCAGGAGGCCGACTAGGCCATGCCCACCATGGCCATGCCCACCCAGCAACCAGGCAGAGAACTGGTTGCTAAAATATTTGAATCCCACCCCTGAGTCCTTAAGTATACCAAATCTGGGCTGCAAAAATCCAAATGAGCACTAGATGTCAGGAAAGAGATATACCAAAGCAGCTTTTATCTGGCTAGAATAATACAGGTAGCCCTCAACTTACAACAGTTCATTTAATGATCGTTCGAAGTTACAAGTTACCAAAAAAAGTGACTTATGACAATTTTTCATATTTATGACCATTGCAGCATCCCCATTGTCACATGATTTATATTCAGATGCTTGGCAACTGACTCACAATTATGATGGTTGCAGCTTCCTGGGGTCATGTGATCACCTTTTGCAACCTTTTGATGAGCAAAGTCAATAGGGAAACCAGATTCACTTAACAACCGTGCTACTAATTTAACAACCACAGTAATTCAGTTAACAAATGTGGCAAGAAAAGTCATAAAAATAGTGAAAAAATCACTTAGCAATTTTCTTACTTAGCAACATAAATTTTGGGGTCAATTGTGGTCATAGGTTGAGGACTACCTGTATTGAAAGGGTACCACATAGGTAGTTCATTTTTCAGCTCTACGTGTTCACTGCAAAATTCAAGTCTTTGGATCAGTTAGTTTTCCTGAAGCATTATTTAAGTTAAACCAAATATATTATGCATGGTAATAAGATGTCACCATATATAAACAAGACGTTCATGTTCTTTCTGGGTTGTCAATCTCATCTGGAAACTTCAAAGATGAATTTAAACTATATTCCCAGGACTTCCTCTCTCTTTCCCTTTGACAATGTCCTCGAGAAGGTATCTGCTACCATTAAGGCAACTAAGGATCACACAGCACTGGAAATAGTGGCAGAGAAGAAATTTGTAAGTTGCAGTAATTGCTGTTGGATCTAATAAGCCTTGAATGGAATGCTCCCTTCTCTGTGATTCTTCAATAGGTAAGAAATCATTGGGTCTACTCTGTCTGCCCTACCAAAATCTAGATGACTTCTAGATAGCATCAAATAAATACAAACAGCTCTTTGGTATCGTCTGGATTTTTACAACCATATAACATAGGACTAGAAGTCCTAGGCAAAAGGTAGGTACTTTGCCAAATCAAGGCCATCTTAGTCCAGTATTTATTATTTGAGGGCCTAACCAGATTTCTTGCATGTACCTGCAAGCAAGAGATGGAAACATACACTTGTTTCTTTGCAGATGGAATGGGAAGCATGGTATTCTCAACTTGGGTTATAAACCTGCATTCCATGAATTTATCTAATTTTCTTCGAAAGCGGGTGTCAGCAACCCACGGCTCTGAAGCCTTATGTGGTTCTTTGGGTCCTCTGCTGTGGCTCCCTGTTGGATGATCCCACCACTGGCTGGCCCTGCCCCTCACCCTCCCCTCCCAGTCACTTCTCGCCTGGCCTGAGAAGGTAAAATACAAAAAACAGAAATGAGAGGGAGGGAGGGAGGTAGAGAGACCCATTTCTCACAGAAAACACTGGGAGCCACAAAACCTGGGTAGACGTGGTGGGGGGGTGTCATGTGACTGGATGGGAGTGATGTTGAGTTGGCCACGTCCACCTAGGTTTTGTGGCTCCCGGTGTTTTCTTTTCTATGGGAAATGGATCCAAATGGCTCTTTGAGTGTTTAAGGTTGCAGACCCCTGTTCTAAAGCCATCCAAGATAGGATCCATAACCATAATTGAGTATTCATAAAGAATATATGAAGTAGGACATTTCATTTCTCTTAAATCTCCTTTCAATTCAATTGGATGGTTTCTGGTCCTACTGTATTGAGAGACAATACAGTCCTACTGTATTGAGAGAAAGTTCCTTACTATTTTATTCATGCCATACATGAATTTATATATCTCAGTTATGTTCCTCTTTTCTTATAAGGGAGGTTTTCAAGATCCCTGATAATTTTCATTGTAATTTTTCCAGTTCTATTATATTTTCCCAAGTACACCATATTTTAGATGTGGATATAGCATGGATTTTTATGACAGCATTTCAGTATTGGTAAGTTTATTTTCAGTCTCTTTCTCAATAGTACCTAGGATGGAATATCCCTTTTTCATAACTATTGTGTCTGAATCATTCAACTAACCATAA
>JANHJO010002792.1:64613-76368 GCA_032468235.1 Pseudoxyrhopus heterurus
AAGAAGCCCCAATGTGGTTCGTGACCCCCACAAGGAACCTCTCTGGAGTGTAAAGAACATGTATGTAAAGTTTGGGCATGATTGGTGCAGGGGTGGAGGAGCCCATTTGGGACATACACACCAACATACACACCCACGCTCTGTTTTATAAATATAGATTTCAATATATGAAATGTGCCAGCAGCCTGCTTTCTTGGGTAGAAATTTAGATGGATCCATGTCTGACCCCACTTTTTCGTCTAACACTAGAACACTGGCCTTTTCCAGAGTGCTACCTTAATGATTCTGGATTTCAATCTATTAACTAGAAGCCTACAGTATATCAGTTTCTAGGTATGGCCAGCTATATTTCCACTGTTGTTGGCTCCAAGATATAACACAATGATTGTTTAATCTCCAGCACAATATTTTAATGTCTGCAACCTTTCCACCATTCAGGCAAGCCATTATGAAGTCTATATACTAGCCACAAACTCATCCCTTTGTGTTTCTAATCTTTCCATTGCTCACAATCAAAAGCCTTCTTCCTCATCCCTTGCTTAACAGCTAAGGAATGGATTCTTCCTACATCATAATCTTCCTCATCTTTTAAATAATATCCTCCCATCTGAGATCCTCTTACCTGAGAACATCTCTAAAGCCATCACCTTGGTTTCAAGGGACGAGACTTTCTCCGTGAGAGTCAGGAACTCACTGTATCCAGGCGTACGCTCATGGGTTGTGCCCAGTGGGCAAACAGTCATAGTGGGCAACTTTTGCTCCTTCTGGCTTTCTATTTTCATACAAGTGATGCTATTGGTTTTCTTCTTCTTTAGCAACTGTCTGACCTAACATATAACCTTGTCTTCCTCACAAAGTTGCTAAATTGGTTTTATGCTTATTTTTTGGAAGTGGGAGTATGTGTTGAGGCACAGGCGGTCCTCTGATCCAGCAGACTTTTTCACTTGCAGCTTCAAGGCTGACATCCTGTCACGTCTGTCCTAAATATATCTCGTTATTCAGCAAAACATATTAAGTATCTCTGCATGAAACAAAGTTTTTTTTAAAAAAAATATGTTATGTCCAATAAGGAGGAAAGGAAGGACTCGCAAAAAGTTCTTTTTATAGATCATGCAACTGAGACTTCAAAAGAAGAAAAGTTTTATTACTGCAGCAGTTTCAAAGTACTAGTAGTGTTAATTTCAGAAAACATATTAACAAAGAAGGGCACCTGTAAGAAAGCTGAACCAAAAGATCAAGCAAGGCATCATCAAAAACCAGGTGAATGTCCCATCTTCAAGGTTAAGACTTATATGTTATCCAGCCACGCCGGGAAAAGCAGATAACAAAAAAGCAACATGGGAAGAGACATCTAGAGATACATAAATAACTTATGTAGCCATCTATTTCATAAATCCAAAGTAAAAAGATGATCACAATTCTTTATACCATAGTGGCCGAATAAATATGTAGCGGCATAATCTCCTTTTATAAACTTTCAGACCCATAGAGCTTATTGGGGGCAATGACTGGTTTCTTTAGGCATCGAATTTTTCCCTCTAGCCAAATAGGTGGATTTTTGTGATTTACCTACATCTGTGCACACCTACACACCAGCCATACCCCTCAAAAAGAGCCCTGTGCTTTAACCATTAAAGGCAATGATTTCCCACAGGTATCTTACTGATATTTTGCACATTGGCTTTTTTTTAATGGTTATACTTGGGCTTCTAACCTAGAAGTAGGCAAGGCTGCTGATTAAAATTTTAGAGGTATTTTTTTTTCTTTATACATATGCTAGCTCATTCCCATCTGTGCTGTTAATTAGTTCCTGACTGTAGGTTAAATGTAGGACATGTTGTCAGGAGCCTAAGGTGGAATGGCCAGACCTCCTGCTATTGCAATATAGCCCATTTTTAACTCTTCCCTTCCAATTCAAGTTTATAATTTATAGGCACAGAAGCAAAACCACTATATTAGCTTTGGAACAGAAGGAGGGCTGTTTATTCAGTTTCATTTCCACTGCCAAAGGGATACATAGTCTTCTAAATGCAGGTTTCCTGTTCCTCATGTACACACACACTATTGATTTAAAATGCAGGTTCCCTCCCTCACTCCTTGCTTCTCTCCTAGTTACATCATACACTGCAAAATTATTATTAAGGACAGGAAATTACTATGTGCATGAGGACAAACTATTGTGTGCATAAATGTTTCTGGAGGACATAAAACATGCTTTCCGATAATTGTGCCAGCAGCTTGACAAGAGTTTGAGGGTAACTCTCAGCTTAAAATGAAGAGGTGCTTGTGACAATGCCCAAATAAGAAGAATTGTGTGCTTAATAAAAAAAACCCATTGTGTTATGGACCAATATAGAGTATTGATCCTTCCGAAAAAATTCAAATTCTTATACAAGAAATGGCAAGTTTGTCTTCTACCAATACTATAACTTTGAATGTGTTTTACATACAAGGCAGATGACTGGATATTTATGGGCATAATATGGTGAGCTGGGAAACAATTTAACAAATCCCCTGAGATTTTTCATTCCCCATCGAAGTCCATTTACAGGAAAGAAGCAAGTGGTTGGATTTGCTTAAATAGTTTTGGATATAATATGAAACATTATATAAAATGAGTTCTATTTTGTAAGAAGTGTTACATTGCAAGCCTAAGTTACTCATAAGGGAAGGGGAACTAAGCAATTCAATAGCAATAGTAATAGCACTTAGACTTATACTGCTTCACAGTGTTTTACACAGCCCTCTCTAAGAGTTTTACAAATCAGTGTTTGCCCCCAACAATCTGGGTCCTCATTTTACCCACCTTGGAAGGATGGAAGGCTGAGTCAACCTTCAGCCTGGTGAGATTCAAACTGCCAAATTGCAGTCAGCCGGCTTTCAACAGAAGTAGCCTGCAGTACTGCATTCTAACCACTGCGCCACCGTGGCTCTTTCACTGGGACTTTTGAGTGAATATATGCAAACAGTTTATTGCTTGGCTATGAAATCCAGCATGTATTTTTGCTTTACTGTACAGTATATCATTCTGATAAAAGGCAATTAATACTTTCTGAAACGAGTAGATTTGCATACTTTATAAGCCTTATTTTTCAACACAAATGGATTTGATTCTTATTAGATACAAACATAGATTTTGATTTCTAGATTAATAAAAGCAAATTTGAACTCCTTTGCAAAGATTGTAGTATCCTTCACTATGGGCCTCTATAATTTATATAGAAATCCCTTACTGAATTTGTTCTTCCTTGACCTTCTGGGCAGAATTTTGTGGTGTGAACTCAGGAAATGGACTTAAGCTTCAAAGTCCACTCTTACAAAAAAAAATGAGGCTATATCCTTACTTCACTTTTTTCTTCTTCTGATAGTGACATGAAGCATGATCAGCATTAGGACATTAACAAAAAGACTTGACTAAGAATGCCAAGAATGACATATTTGGTCTTTGAAGTTAGATTATGTATATTTTATCTCTAGCATTGCATTCCCACCTTTAGGTGATTGAAATAATACAGATCATCATAATCATTGTAATAGAATCTAAATATGACTCATTGCATATTTAAAGAGCAAAATTGCACTATCACAAAATACATAAAAAGTAGATAAAAAGACAATTATGTTTCATACACAGTTTTTTTTAATAAAGCAAGAAATGTATGCAGAAATAATTTGCAAAAGAATGCAAGAAGCGGGTGCTACAACTTTTGCTACTCTGTTTAATAATTGGGTTCACACTAGTAGAATTTGTTTCAGAATAGTTCAGTTTATCTTGTTTTTGAAAGAAGCGATGGTAAGTTGAATCAATTAACAATTGGGATTATCTTTTCAATCAATTTACCAAGTCCCACGGGAATAGAAAAAAACATTCACTGATTCTCTCCTACCTGCATCCACTGGTATGTAGTACAATCAATTCCAGAGCCTCAAATAAATTCTCATACAATTTGGAACCCATAGGAACTGGATAACAAACCACATTACACCTTCTGCAACATGTTTCTTATTATGGTCTGGTAAAATAATATTCTGATATTCCATTTTTGCCCCAGAAAGCACTGATTCAACTGTTCCATTTCTTAGAAGCAATTACTCCAATAATAATAAATGGTCATTAGATAATCTCTATGTCTGCCCTTCTTTCATTATTCTTGGATATCATTACTATTTATTAGAGTTGTATTAAAATATTTCCCCTATTGCATAAAACATACTACAGTATCCACTTTGAACTTTTTGTATGGTAACAGAAAGCGGGAGACAGGAAATAAACTGAATGAACCAAAAAGAGATAGGCAACAGAGAGGAAGGCTCAAAAACAAACAAAAGAAAAAATGCATAAAATTATTGATGGAGAGCAAGGAAACGGAGATAGCTTATATAGAATGTAGAGGTAAGATGGCATTCTTCCTTTAAACTTAAAAAGGTAGGAGTAAGAGGCATGTTTTAATTATATGATGCTCTACACTAGTACAAAAAGCATAACTGAAGTATTAAATGTCCTCCCTCTACAATTATGGTGATTATATTTTGCAGTCTAGTGCAACAATCACCATGTAAACTTCTGTTTATGAGTGATATATTGAAAGAGTTAAAAAAGCAGTTCAAAAATCTTTTCAAGCTATTGCCTTCAGAAGAGCCTGCATTAATTCAATTTTCTAGAAGTCTTATTCTTTGGAATGAATCTTCTTCAAGGATTAAGATAGATAAAGGACAAATATAACAGTGATAACTAGGGGAAAAAAACTCTGAAGAATCCTGGGGAATTTTAATATCATGTAACACACCACTTGTTATGTCACAAGTATTATGCTAGAAAAAAGGGGATTTGGGAAAGGAAAGAAAAATGTTCTGCATAAAAAAATAGAAGTAGAGTCCAACACCTGGACTGGAGATACGCTAAGCTACCTTCAAGATGTAGATTTTGCATTTGCTTGCCTCCGAACCCTATAAACTTGTGTACCCCAAAAGCAGATTTTCTCCCCAAGTTTCTGCAATTTAGGTTTAGGTCTTTTGTTGAGATTATTTGCAAGCAACCTGCAGGCAAACCTAGTCAGGTATTAGGTTAGTAATTTAGCAAAGAAGAATTCCATAACTTGGCAGGGAGACAAAATGAAGGCTTTCTGAATCTATTGGAGAATCAATTCTAGTGAACCAGATTATACTCTGGGATTGGCAAGATCTGAAAGTTATTATCTTATTTTCAGTCTGTCTGTTGGAATGAGAATGAGGGCAAGTTGTGGCAAGTGTGTATTAGGAAATAGGTGGGCACATAATCCTGAAAAGACTTAAAACATCTAAAATTATATCCGTTTAACAGGTAGTTGTTGTATCACTTCAACGACCAAAGTCCAAAATCAAGCTTCGATTTGGCAATAAACTCAAGCTCTTTGTGTGTCCATATACTGTATCTCCGGTTAATGCTACTTATACCATTCCAGAAGGTAGGATATTTATACTCTTGGTTTCCCTTATGGAGTTCATAATTACAATAGTGATAGTTTCACTCAATTTCTTTTCTGACTAAATAGGAGAACAGCTGATGCAGGAGAGGAGATGGTGGGTGTGGAGTAGAGAATTCTTGGAAAGATAAGGACTCTACATATTTCTGATTCCAGATTGTAAACAGACTTTTAAAGCTATTTCCAAATTACCACTTGATTTTGCTCCTGAGAGAAGTGTTATTTGTGAATTATACATTGCATAATATATGCAGTCTTCAAGAGACCCAAAATTATTCAGTTTGTAAGAGACAGAGATAATAAAGAGGCTTCTGTGATTTAGGCACTCTATTTTAGTAATACAAAACCTTTTCAGCAGCCGTGGGCAATGGCATAAATGATCTTCAGTGTGGGGAGATGTTTACTAAATACCACATTTCTGGTCCACCTTTTTATTTGTGAACTCCTAACAGCCTACAGTACATGAGGATCTTCTCTAATATAATCTTCATAACAACAACCTCTTGAGAAGGTTGAGTTGAAAACATGACATTGTTTGTTAAACTTATGATTTAAACAGCGAGACGCCTAAACTCACCCATTGAACTCCACGGTTGAATGGGAAGTTGAATCTGTTCTCAAAAAATCGAAGGCTTTTACTGTAAATAAGCCTCTCCTAGAACTAAGTTTCTTTCTTATTTGTCTTAGCCCGAAATTGATGGGAAATTATGCCTCTATTCATTGGTAGCTCAGGGCAATATTCCGACCATACAATTTCAAAGACCCCCGACAGCTAGAGAAGAGGTTGCTTGGTTGCACTGCGCAACCTGAAAAACTCTTGTAGTAAGGTTATCCATCTTTTTATATTGCAAGTTTTTTTATCCGCAAGTTTTACCTCTGTTTTAGGTAACAGGTTTACTTTTAAAAACTTTGCTCCAAAAATCTGTGGTTTACTAATGAACTATGATTTATTACATCAATAATGGGTATGTTGAAATTTGTTGCAGTCAGATTCTGTTTATCTATTCAATGAGATTACAATAGTATAGTTGAGGGTAGGATGTATAACATAAATTTGCGTGTCAAGGCTATCACCATCATCTGGAATATTAACCTTATTTACTAGGCTCTGCTATACCACAACCGTTTCTGACCTCATTGTGAAGATTTTTTTTCCTTTGCCTTATATTAGACCTTTATTTTTCATGATAGAAAGTTCAAGACTAATCAGAGAAAATACAAACTAAATCTGGAATTCATATTGATGTGCCATCAGCATTCATGGTGCAGAACTTCAGTGGAAACAACAAGAAAAGAGAGAATAAGCAGAAACAAGAGTAAATAAAGATACAATATGGGATTGTTTCACTGACAAGGCTTAGACTTAGCGATGGAAGAGCATGGGAATATCAAAGGGGATGGGATGAGCACAACTATATTTGTTTGGTGTTGCTTAGACTTTGTGACTGTGAAAGGTCTTTATACTGCTGTTCCACATAATAAGCATTTGTCCATTTGGAGAAAATATGTTTCCAAAATAAAAGATTTCCACTTGAGGCCAGGGAGAGGGAGAGCCATACTCAGATGCTTCATGAAAAATGGGCACTTCACCCCCATCCTTCTCTTTTCATACCCCCAGGAGTTTGAAAAACTAGTAAACATATTTATAGACTAAATTGTAGTTAATAAAAATAGAAAAAAATAGGTTTGGTATTATTAGTTTTGCAATGGCCTGTTCTAACCATGAAAAAAGACACTGGGAATTGGTTTATAAAGGTACATAAACCTTAGCTCTTTTTTAATCTTATTAATTTACTAAGCTTGGTTTTTAAGTTCTTATGTAAATGAGAAAGTGGCAACAAATTCCGGGGCAACAAAATTTGGGTGTAGAGTACAGAACAGAAATCAGAATGAAAAATCAAGCGTTTGAGAAGGATTAGAATGCAAACTCTGTATTTTCCATGGAGCAGAAGTTCTGGAGAATGTAAAATATGAGAGGGAATGAGGTGTGGTGCCTGGAAGTAAGACATGTATGAAATAACCATAAATATAGCAGGAGCAATTCTGCTTTAACATCCTCCTAAGCTTCCTTTCACATATTTCTTTTTAATTATTTAAATAGGAAGCAAAGTCTTTAAAAGCTTTTGTACTGATAGTGCTTTCACCATGAAATCTAGGTCTTTGACACCCAGAAAATTTAATTTATAAATACTATCCCTTTTGGTGAAAGTAAAAAATGTAAATAAGTGCCTCGTGAGCAATATTAGTCTTTGATGTTTGAATGTTAGATTCCACTGAAAGCGTGGAAAGATCCTTGTATTACCAAGCAACAATAGAAAAAACATAGCCATGTTGTGCTTTGTGATATTTGCTCTGACATATTATTTTTGATGGGCTTGTCTAAAGCTCTTCTTTCTTTCTGAAGCAGCTTGAAAGATAAGAACAGATGCTAGTTCTAAATGTATTACTAGTAGCAAGCATGAATATAAACTGGGAGGGAAAAGATGTGCTACTAAAGTAGTATCACAAGCGAATCCCAATGTAACACTAATGGCAAATTGTCTAGAGATGTGTTAAAAAATCATATGTAGAGGATAACACAAAACGATATAAAAGTGCTAATTGCTGCAGCAGTGGCTAACAAAATAAAAGACTTGGGCCTGAGATGGAAGCAGCATTGGTTGCTCTATATCAGGCATGTTCAACCCGTGCCCAGAGTTACATGCAGCTCTGGACAGGTAGTAACACAGCCCCACAATATTGTAAACTTTTAACATTATTATGGGATTTTACATTATAAAACTATATTATATATATTTATATGCAGCTCAAGACTATTTTTTCTTCATTCAATATGGCCCAGGCAAGTCAAAAGGTTGGATGTCCATGTTCTAAATGTTTTGTGGGGCCTAAGTGGGAGGAGTACACTTTTTGTCCTTCAATATGGATGATCAAGGTATTGATGCTTATGAGTTGAAGGTTGGGATCACTGGACTGCAGTGGTTCCACTCCTTCCTAAGGGGCTGTTAATAGTCATAGATGAAAAGAATTTGCTCCAGATCCTTCGGGGCTTTCCCACATATTTTTAAAAGGTCTCCATGAAGTCACTACTTCTAGCTGACCTGTTAGGTGAGGAGACCATTTGCCTAACTTTAGCTAGTGTACCAGTTGCAGCTCTATCTGGCATGAGCAGACCTTGCTACAGTAACTCATACTTTTATCACGATTACTTTGGACTAGAGCAATATGCTCTACATGAGGCTCTCTCTGAAGACCTTGTGGAAGCTGCAGCTGATACTAAATCCAGCAAGCCACACATTAACTGAAACTTGGCACTGATAATATGTTACACCTCTGCTCCGAGCAATTCATTGGGTTCCAATAAGCTTCTGGGTGTAATTCAATGTACTGCATTTGACCTCTACTACGTGGCTTAGCACCTGAATACTAGCAGATCCACCTTCTTCTGTAGTACTTGTACTAGGGTACTCCATGGAATGGCTGAGCTGCAGAGACACTGCTTTTCATTAGCAATGACTGCTCTTTAAAATAATCTCCTGACACCCATCTTGATTTCCTTCACGCAAATACTCAAAATGGTGCTCTTCCATACCGCATTTGTAGACTGATTTGAAGTATCTAGTCTGAATGAATGCATCAATTATTGAGGCATTATTATGGGTCATTAGATTGAATTTGTAATCTTCTCTTAGCATGGACATTTTATGTATTTTAATTGATTTTTTTTTAGCATGGATGCTTTATGTCTTAAAGATTTGGGCTAGCTATTATTCCATTTTCAAACACAATTCTGCTGGATAAAACTAATTTGCAATCATACTTATCTCTTGCACAGTAACTCCCTCAGAGTCAACAATATATACTTCATTAGATATATCCGATCTGTCCTACAAATTGGCTTTGAATAGGACATTTAGTCCAATATAATTTTACATACATAAAAAGATCTTCCTTCCCCCAACATTAAAAGATAGGAAGGATAAAGACATGGAATGTTTTGCTCTGGCACTCTTCACTATTTTGGGGAAATAATTCAAACACAGACATATTTTGCTTAGCTTCAGGTGAAACCTGACTGATAGCTTTTGTTTTGGATATTATTTTTTCTTTGACTGTGGGTTCTTATATTTTCTTACTATAACAGATGGTTTACAATAAATTATTACATTCAGCATCATGAAAACACAGGTTTGATAAAAATAAACAAGTAAACAAAATACAATATAACTCTCAGTTCCACTTGGATCTTTACAACATGGTAATTAAATACTAAACTGATAAGGCACTGAGTATTATACTGCCTAACAAAACTAAACAAATGATCTATGGAGATTCTCAGTCATCCAAGTCATAGTTGTTCCAAAGATGCTTTTTCAAGAGGCAATTAGACTTTCTATGTTTTTCCTTGAAGACATTTCACTTTTCATCCAAGAAGAACGGAAGAAGCTTTTTGGATGAGAAGTGAAACATCTTCAAGGAAAAACAAAGAAAGTCCAGTTGCCTTTTGTAAAAGCACCTTTGGGATAAATAAATGATCAGAAGAAACCCTTGGCTTTAAATGAAGCAAATACTACTTTTTTCTAAAGTAGGTTTAGAAATCCCATTTTTATAACTATTTTAGTTACAATTATTTATGTACTGTCTGTATCTAATGCTTTCTCCAGTTCCTTATATGATTAAATGTAAAACCCAATGTAATAAATCTTGGCGAGAGTCTTACTGATCATAATAAACTTCTTTAGTTCTACTGAAATTAGTGGTCAAATTAGTCACAACTAACATTAAATGTGATAAAAGTATGACTAACTTCCTCTGATCCCAACTCAGTAATTTGCAGCAATTAAAGTTTACTGAAGCATTGAATTTCTTAGGAAAATCAAATAATTCCAAAGACTGCTTTTATGGTACTGTTTAACAACTTATATATGTCGTTTTAGCTGCTTAGGAGAACACGCAACATTAAACTCTAGAATTTAAACTTCACTATTTTAAATGATTTGTGACTTGGCATCTCCATTTTTTTTTTAAAAAAGTACATAAATTATCAATTAAATAACTGTTGGTACTTAATTCATAGCTGAATTAAGCTCCCCTCGATGACAACAACTAGCTCTGCTTCTAAACAAGAGATTATCCTTTTCCGCCACATAGTCTCCTATGAAATATGTAAGCAATGGAAAAACAAGGCTGTTTTAGCAATAACAGTACTTCATTTTTGTCACTACTGGTTTTAAAAGTAATCATACTCAGTATAATGATTTTTCTTGCTTTCTTTTTGTTAGTTCTTTATATGGCCAAAGATATATTTTGGCAACACTGAAACTAGATCATAAACTTTATATGCTTAGGTAGGAATGTTCCTGATTTAGTGCATGGTATTCCATTAGAGAATCCACCAACTTCTTTGGTGGCATGAAACAGTCATTGTTAATACTTATGGTAAAGTTAAGGAGCTTGTTAATATCAAAGGCATGTTCAACTGGCCATTGAGAATCTGAGCATGGTTCCATAGGGGGGAAAGCTGCAGTTCATTTTTAGAATGATTGGATTTTTCAAACTCCCCTCTTTGCAATTAATTCCAAAGTGGATTAGATACTCCCACTTTCTTCCTGCTGATTTGATTCACTCCTCACAACAGGGCAACCATAGTTGTCAGATGCTCTCTATTAGAGCCAAGAAATAGGATAAGGAGCTAATATTGCAAAGGCCTTAATGTTGACTTAATTTTCCAACATTTTTGCTGGGTATCTTGACCAAAAGATTTATAGAAGACAAAGGAGTACCAAATTGTTTTGGTGTATCTCACTTGATGCAATAACATACAGGTACATGTCACCATACAGGTAGTCCTTGATTTATGACCACAATTGAGCTAGAAATTTCCCTTGCTGAGCAAGACAGCTGTTATATGAGTTTTGTTCCATTTTATGACCTTTCTTACCACAGTTGTTAAGTGAATCCCAGCAGCTGTTAAATGAGTAACACGGTTGTTCGGTGAATCTCGCTTTCTCCATTGATTTTGCTTGTTAGAAGGATGCAAAAGGCAATCACATGACCATGGAACATGCAACCATCATAAATACGAACCAGCTGCCAAGTGTTTGAATTTTGATCATGTGACCATGGGGATGCTGCAGTGGTGTGAAAAATGGTCCAAAGTCACTTTTTTCAGTGCCGTTGTAACTTCAAGAGTTATGAGCCTTAAGAGCCGAGGCAGCACAGTGGTTAGAATGCAGTACTGCAGGCTACTTCTGCTGACTGCTGGCTGCCTGCAATTTGGCAGTTCGAATCTC
>JANHJO010002792.1:103194-114637 GCA_032468235.1 Pseudoxyrhopus heterurus
TTATAACCCTATGAGGATTCAGGTGGATCCAACTCCTTCCCTCCCTGACCATTTCAATTGGGATTTCAGGGCCTTGAGACAAACAGAAAAGATACACTAGAGTTTCTCCTTGCATTTCCCTCATTCAGTACTTCTGAGTGTTGGAAGAACAATGAGACTATATTTGGGTTTTTAGAATATGAGTATCGGGGCACTGCTACAAATTAAATACCCAAATGGAAACTAATCCAAACCACATTACTCTTTTGAGCCAATACATATGGCTTGTGGTCAGAGGCATGCTTTTTGTTGCTACGTATATGGCCAAGGGTTTCCTTGACTCTTTCGTATGCTGTCATTCATTTCATTGATTACTTAACACAAGCAACTTAGTGTTAATTTATGTGCCTATCAGAAGGAGTCTTGGAGGTCTTGTAGTCCAAACCCCTGCCCAAGCAAGGAGGTCTTGTAGTCCAAACCCCTGTGCAAGCAAGGGGTCTCCAATCTTGACAACTTTAAGACTTGTGGACTTCAACTCCCAGAATTCCTCAGCCAGCAAAGCTACAAGTCTTAAAGTTGCCAAGGTTGGAGATCCCTGCCCCAGAAGTGGTATTCAGCCAGTACTGACAGGTTTGGGAGACCAGAAATGATAATTTAGATTGGATCAGAGAACCAGCAAATACCACCTCTGATTGGCCGATCACATAGCCACGCCTACTAAGCCACGCCCACAGAACCGGTAGTAAAAAAAATTGAATCCTACCACTGCCCTGCTCTATACCATTCTGGACAAATGGCTGTTCAGTCTCTTCTTAAAAACCTTCAGTGTTGGAGCATCCACAACTTCTTGAAGGCAAACTGTTCCACTGATTAACTGTCAGGAAATTTCTCCTTAGTTCTGTGTTGTATCTCTTGTAGATAAGTTTCTTTCGGTTACTTCTTGTCTTCTCGCAGGTGCTTTGGAGAATACGTTGTCCGCTTCTTTGTGACAGCCTCTCAAATATTGGAAGACCACTATCAAGTCATCTCTAGGCCTCCTCTTCATTAGATTACAGATACCCAGTTCCAACCACTCATCATATGTTTTAGCCTCTGGCCCCCTAATCATCTTTGTTGCTTTTCTCTGCACTCTTTTCAGAGTCTCTACATCTTTTTCGTAGTGTGGTGACCAGAATGGACACAATATTTCAAGACGGTATATATATATAGGTATATATAGGTGGTCCTCGACTTACGACCACGTATGACCACAATTGAGCCCAAAATTTCTGTTGCTAAGTGAAATGTTTGTTAAGTGAATTTGCCCCATTTTATGACCTTTCATGCCACAGTTGTTAAGTGAATCTGGCTTCCCCATTGACTTGGCTTGACATATCTCAAAAGGTGATCCGTGACCCTGAGACACTGCAATCATCATGAATACGAATCAGTTGCCAAGCATCTGAATTTTGATCACATGACCATGGGAATGCTACGGTGGTAATAAGTGTGAAAACTGGTCATAAATAACTTTTTTTCAGTGATGTTGTAATGCCACTTAGTGAACTGAGCAGTCACTAAATGAACTGTTGTAAGTCAAGGACTACCTGTACTTGGAGACCGGTTTATTACTTGTTGCTATCACTGAAAGAGATGGTAACTTTGTTTTGTTATTTAAAACTCCTCCAAATGAATTGCAGTATGCCAATTCTCATTATAGAGGAAATAGAATACATAAAAACATTTTAGAGAATTTTTTTCCACAGTGATTTTTCTTTTTTCTCTTAAAATGTCTATTTTCCATTCATCGGGGGGGGGGGGGATAATACCCGTTCAGTAAAAATAAAAAATAAGCTCTCAAAAATATTTTTTTTAAAAAAAGTAATTGCCAAATATTTGTTAAATTGTACTTGTTACCATTTGCAGTTCCAATTTCATTTTTAGAGTGTCCCAATAATTCCACTAGTTGATATTAAACTGTTTTTAACTTCTGTTAAAAGCAAGTGTGGCATTGTTTCACAAGTTGTGCCCTTTTGGGGCATGTGTTCAACCTTATGATACATGTAGAAACATGTGTCATCATGCTGCAATGCATTTAATTCACAAATTTTTGCAACTGCTTATCTAGTCAGGTTGCTCTGGGCAGTGAGCAGAAATAAAAACCTGACCAAACAATCATATCCAATTCAAAAGAAACTAGGTTGAAGCCTCTTAAAAAAAACCCCACATTAACAATGCATCAGAGAGCAGTTTTGGTTAAGGTGCTGGCCTTAACTGAGAGTTGTAGGCCTCCCTTAGGAATGAAGGCCCGCTGGGTGACTTTGGCAGTCATTTTCTCTCAGTCCAATTCAACTCACAGAGTTTGATGTGGCAAAAATAGGAGGCAAAGGTATCAGATATGTTTGCCCCCTTGAGTTGACCTAAATAAAATAAATAAAACAACAGCAACAATACAGGTAGTCCTCATTTAGTGTCTACAATGGGGACTAGGAACTCAGTAATTAAGTGAAGCAATCGCTAAGCGAAACTGTGATTGTGCTTACAATTATACTTCAGTTTTTGTTTGCTTAACAGACCTGCAAAGATGAGGATTGGTTGTAAAGTTACTTTTTCATTATTTTCATAACTGTGGTCATTAAATGAGGCAGTGGCTAAACTAGGATTACCTGTAATATGAAACAGAGGCACTCCACAAGAGAGCTCCATGAATATCTGTGGGGAAGAGCTATCTCTTCACATCCTTCTGAAACAGAATTAGGGCTATCTGATGGTGCTTTCAGGAGTCTTTCTGCCTCTCTGTGGACCTCAATTGTTAAAGGCAAACTATCATTGGATGAAGTTTTAAACGTATGGAAATAATGTAACAAACATTACTTGAATATTTATATGTGGAATATTTTATATGGCCATCAACAGCCTTTGTATCAAAAGAGAGTCCTGAACTTTACAGATCTATTTTATAGATAGGTCCAAATATAAACTTTATACCTTTCTGTATTAGATAGGTTTGGGAACAGGTTACTAGACAGTGGTTGACAAGACAATTTTGGAAATGTGTTGTTTTGTTTGTTAAAAGTTGTATGTTTTTATTTTACATCTCTACATTCTAAGGCATGTAAAATTACTTAGAATTAGAAATCCTCCAATTTATTAATTTAAGTTAGAACCCATAAATCTCAACAGATAAGGTTTGAAGAGCCTTCCTGTAGAGGAAGATAAATCAAAAGAAGTATTGTTTTAAAGATTCAACCTAGATGCAGCAGTCAAGAAAGAAACAATATCCCAATCAAGGTGTACAAATCACCACATATAAAAAGCCAATAAACTTAACTTCCCCATGCAGTGATGTTTATTTATTTAATTTATATACTACCACTCTCACTATCCATATGTTATCTAATTGGGTGATGAGACATTTGCCATAGGAAAAGCAATTTCCCAAAACACCAAGAACCCAACAATTTAAACCTGAGCCACATATATTATCCACTGTTGGTCTTGACTGTGTTAGGATTCCTTCCTGTACACTGAATCTGAAAGATAAGGAGGATTCTATACACACTTGCCTGGGTGTAGGTTTAATTGAAAGCAGTGCAATTTAAATCTCAGTTAATTTGCTCAACAAGATAAAGTTCTTTTAATTGCTGGGGCATATGCATCAAAAGGATGTCTTAAGCAATTAGTAGAAATACCTATTTATCTCTGAAGACATCTGAAGCACCACCCTAAAATGGGCTCTGGGCTGGTGCATCCACCAAACTCATGGATGTTGTACACCTCTATCCTGAAGTATGACTGCATGGTCACTGCTCCTATCCCATAGATGCCCCTCAAAGCTTACTGTGTCATTCCTGGCCAACTCCTAAGCTGTCATTTGTTTGAACACATGCTCAAATTAAACAGACTGCTTTGAAACAGGATTAGGTGGGAAAGGGTGGAAGAGATTAGGAATAGTTTACTTAGGATGCTCATATTTCGCTTCAATCATACCCAGATATATTGCAGAAGAGATCCATCTCTTGACCAAAACAAGACTTTGATCCATAGCCCAGGGGTGTCAAATTTGTGATGACATGTTGTCATGTGATTTATCACAACTTTCCCCACCTTCACTAAATTGGGGGTGGTGGGGGGCAGCACGTGATGCATCTGGCTATGGGCTGTGAGTTTGATACCCCTGCAATAGCCTAAGTAAGATGGGGAATCTTTGACTTCCACATACTTGTCAAACTATAATACCCAGCAGTTCCAAACTAGCCAGACAACAAAGAATGATGCTGAAAGCATTCAGTTTTCTAAAATGCTTTTCTATTAGCATTTGCAAATTAACATTTTGAATTCTGGGATGGGGGTCGTATCATTTACCAGCTCTGCCCACATTTTCATCAGAGTGTTGAAAGCAGTATTCTTTTATAAGAATGCCTAATTTGCATCTTACTAACACTTAGTTCATTATGCATTTTATAATTGTATTATTAGAGCCTAAAATTAAATAGCAAGCAAAGGAAAATATTTAACAGGTGTGATTGTGTGTGTGTGTGTGTGTTTTAAAGAAAGCTTGTGAGAATATGAGTGAAGACTCAGCTTCAGCAGCTGCACTGCTACTTGAAATGAGCCAATGGGCTGCTGGATAACTGTTGGTATTTATTGCAAACCAGCAAAAGGCTCTGACTCATAAAAATGCAGATGATTTGATATTCAGAAGCCTTGAAGACTCATAAATCACCAGAGATTGGATTGCCAAAAATGCTGTCTTCCACAGATCGGAGAAAGATGTTTCCCCTTCCTGCTCTTTCTAAATTAGTAGCCTTTTATTTTCCCAGCAAGTAAATTAGGGGTAAGGCTTATAATATTCTATAGGAACAGAGTCAAAGGTTATCTAAATCATTATCCTGTTGCTATCAAGTACATCAGCAATCCTTACTTAATGTCAGGATCAGAATTAGAGAAGCTAATGTAATCTCATGGTGAGATGAGCCTCCAAGATGAGCCAAATAATTTTGGCACCCAGTGGAAAAAAATATCCTACAGCCATGCCTGTTCATCCTGGCCAAGTAATGCCAATAGAAACAATACAAACAAGTAACATTGGCAATCTTTTTATAACAGCAAAATGTTTTTTTTAAATCTAAAGTAACATTTAAAGCCAGGATTAAAAGCCATCATGGAGGTAGATCAGTCAGCAGAGTGACATGATTCGCTTCAGACAGTATATTAATGAAGTGCCCTATTATTATGGGAGAGGGAAAGATGTGAATTTTTTTAAAAGATTCAATGTAGCTTTATAATAAAGTAGAAGTAGCACATCTGGTTGTGATTCCTGTCTGGTTTACCCTACAAGACTGACTTCAATGTTTCAAGTATGAAAGTAGAATTCGCCTTCACACACCCCATCTCCTTTTCAGCCTGAGAAACTAGGAAGGGTCTTTTCTGAGCTTCTTGCCCCACCCACTATCTAGCTATGGACTATGCTGTCTCTTTTCTGACCAGTCCCTTGGCAGCATCTCTTTGTCCTGTCTCCCAAGGTCATGTATCATAACAAAAGCCCTGCAACTAGTGAATCAGGTAAGAAGTAGGCATTAAAAAAAATACTCAGCATGGAAAGAGGAACTGAGAGCCTATAGCAATAGCATAACAATAGCATTTAGGCTTCTATACCATCCCATAGTGCTTTATTGCATTCTTTGGATTGTTTAAAATGTCAACATATTGCCTTCAACAATCTGGGTCCTCATTTTACCAACCTCAGAAGCATGGAAGGCTAAGCCTGTCAGGATCGAACTCTAGGTTATGGGCAAAGTTTGCCTGCAATATTGCATTCTAACCACTGTGCTACCAGGGCTCTGTACTTCAACTCTGACCCATTCTTGCCCACACTTTCAAAGGATATGTTCACTTAACAAAAATTATGCACTTCTGGCATAGAAGAAATTCCCAATGTATTGAGTTGTATGGGACCATTGAAATGGCACTTTCTTAATGACTATGTTCTGATACATACTTGACAGCCACAATTAGATAATCATTGCATATATTATTAGTGCGCCTTTTATATTATATCTGTCTTTCTTATACTATCATTCTAATGGTTATTGTGATATGAAATGCATCCTTTAGCTAGGTGCTTTAGGTCTTGTTTGATAGCTAAAAATGAGTCACTAATCAAACAGATATATATTCTGCATATATATAATTAAGGGTGTTATAGTTTGTTGACTATGTGTCTTCCAACATTAGAATGGAATTAGTGATTTGGACATTTAGGTCACTTTCTTCTGTCCTGTATAGAAAAACTTACTGCAGAAATCATCTGCATTTGAATCTGTTACTTTTAGAGAGCTCATTCCTTGTTCCCAGTTAAACTCCATGGCCTATAGACCTAAGACATCTTTGCCAAACAGCAATGGACATTCTGCAAATCAAAGGTATCAGAGAGCTTGTACCATTTAGTAGCTCAATACCAAATATCTTAACCGCATTGTATAACTTGGTCAACAATCATGCTCTGTTCCCTCAAGCCTCAACATTTGGGTTGATTAGTCTAGCAGTCTTTATTGCAATCTTCTGTAACGTATTATACAGTTTTCCCACGTTATTATCGCTAGAGCTCTTATATACAAACAGTTAGGAAAGTGCTAGCTCCCTGCTGAGAAGAATGTGGAATTTTATTGGATGCATAACACATCTTTTATCTAGATGCATAACCATCTAGATATTTTGGTAAGTCAATCAAAAGATACTATAAATCATCATTCCCCAAATCAATGGGGAATACTTGACTATCCTGCCCAAGTCTCCTTCCAGACTTTGCTGCCACATATGACTGCACTAAATTCCAGGATATTCTTCCTATAACTGCAGTGGAAATTTCTGATGTCTTGAGGAGGGTCCGCCACTCATATGCCCCACAATATAAAATCATCTTCATGTGGTTCAGTCTACTGGATACAAAAAAAAAATGTGATACTCAGCTTCATAATTCTTTTGTGAGCACCCATGTAAGATTCCATACAAATCCTTGGTCAGAATAGACTCTGTCTTCCTATACTGATTTCTTTGCAAGAATATTTTCCACTCCAACAGTAAGAGTTCTTCCTAGAGATGCTTTCTGTGTGGTTTGAGTGCAGAAATGTGGTCAATTATTTGTTAAAATCAAAGTGAAGCAGGAATTCTGAGAATTCGAGGAACCTTTTATAATCCTAGAAAGTCTTTCCTTGTGTCACATCTCATTGCCATGCTAGCCTTTTTTAAGCATATAGTGCAAAAGTTCTCAAAGGATCGAAAGATTTGCCCCAAATGACAACAATTAAACAACCTAGTAAATATGAACCACGGGATTCTGTGTCAATGAACTTTTTTTACTAGGTGCAACTTTGTCACTCAACATATCTCCTCTTTAGCAGTTTTGTTTCTTAAGAACTTAAGAACTTCTGGCCTGTTGAAAAAAACACTTCTCTTCCAGTCTTCAAAGCACTTTCTTTAGTGTGGAAAGTTATTCCTCATAACCTTTTGCCCATGATGAAAATGTCATTAATCGTTACTACTAACTCATGGACTTCCCTTTAAATATTTTTCCATAGCTCTTTGAAATATGCTCATGGACTTCCCTTTAAATATTTTTCCATAGCTCTTTGAAATATGCCTAGGGCTAATGAAACTCTGTAAGTGAACTATTGTGCTAATACAAACTTTGGAAATGTTGATGGTTACACTTCTTCTCAAACTCCATTTGTTGGAAAGCCTGAATTCTTCCCAGTTGGATAACATCCCATCCCTCACCCAATTTTGCTTCTCTCCATGGAATGTACTTTTTGACTATCTGCGTTCACAGCAAATTCTTAGAACTTCAGCAGATAGGTTGGCATTCATTGCCATGATAGATTTCCAGGCAGGAACTTGTCAACCAATGAGCTCAAGACATCATTTTAACTCTGGCATATTACCAAAATCAATAGCAGATGCATGAAAGGGCAATCATGTCCACTGTGGGCATCTGCCAGTTGTGTTTTGAACTTCTATAATAAACTAGCCAATCTAGGGGAACAGTTCCTTGCTTAGATTGGTTTCTATGTGTGCATTCTATATGACACCCACATTTTTCTTAATCATCTTCATGACCCAGAAATAGTTAATGTCAACTTTATAAGCATTTCTAAGGTGCCCACACACTATATGCAATCCTTGGATTCTCAGCCCCTTTTCAGATTTCTTTTTTCTGGTCCATCTAATTATCTGTTATCAGTCCTGTAAATCATGCATTATTCATTAATTTCAAGGTGTAAATAGCTTCTGCTTTAAAAAGGCACGATGTGTCTAATTACCATTGCATAAATTTCTCTCCTTCCCAGTTGCAAATAAATAAATAATGATAACAGATATATAAAGTTCACCAGCCTTTGGGCTGATTATTGATAAATGAGCAATTGTTTTAATAATTCTTGCATCATTAAAAAAGTGCTCTGAATTCTAAACCAATCCACACATTACTAGTGGCATAAAATTGTCTCCCACTGCTCCAAGAACTGGATAAAACCTATGTTCTTCTTTTCCACAACTTACACGGTCAGGGAATGATCTAAAATGGCAAGCATATGAAAAACATTGAGGCCTAATGACTAGGTTACTTAATCATCTGACTTGAATGTCAGAATAAATGGGACACCATAGGATATAGGTTAAGCACCCAGCTGGAGAAATTGTACCCTAGTGCAACACTGAAAACAGCACAGTGTTTCCCTCCCATGTTTGTACGTAAAGGTAGAAAAAAAGAAGCAGAAATGATTTAGTGGAATCTATAGACACACTGTCCTAAGTCTCACTTTTCTTTTCCTGAGAAGCTTCTTGATTAATTGGATTCCACTGACCAAAAATAATTTAATTTATATAATTAATTGTTGTAGTTAACCCTTGACTATATTTTTGTGGAGCTTTATGATAGTTTGTGCATGTGAAGTATTTCTTTTTTCCCTGTCATACATCATATTCCCCATATGTATTTGTTCTGATATAACTCTATACATGAATTGTGCAGTCAACACATCATCAGGACTAATGATTTGTCTACTATCCATCTTTCTCTGTTTTCGAATTGCATTTGATTGTGGAACTGCCCAATGGTATCCTCGGTGTGGCATAAAAAGGTCAAAACAGTGATCATGGCAGCATGATCAAATACCCACCCTTTTGTATGTGCAGATCACATTGGTGTATGCACAAAAAGGATGGAGCTTCAAAGGCAGTGCCATAATCCCCATCATGATTTGTAAATCTTGTTACCTCTGCCACTGGTTTACAGTGGGGGCAGATAATTGGGAAATAATTGGGAAATAATTGCTCAGTCAGGTGATCAAACTCTTCCCCTAGCCAATGGGAGAAAAGCCAAACCACATATTAGCACCTAGAAATGTCCTAATATGGTGGTTCAGGAATGAAAACCAAGAAGAACTGATGATCTGTTCTAGAAAGCCAACATAGCCCATCTTGTGATAGGGCAGATATTTGGCTGTCTTTGTCAAAAATACAAGCTTAGAAATGCAACCAGAATTAAACTGTCTGCAAACTGGTATGATAAATTTCAAATCTTTGGAAATATATCAGAGACAGGCAGTGATATAAATCTGCTAAATGATTTTTAACCCCCCCCCAAAAAAAATCTAGAGTATCCCATAATATGAAGTTGAAGAGATTGTCCAATAGAAATAATGCAGAAGAAGAGTAGGATCAGTAAAAGACTGTTGAGCGAATATTCTTCTGACAACATATTGAAATTAGTATATACTCTGCAGATACAAAAGAATGCATCCTTATATGATTTTCACTGTATTATTGTATTCTACAAGATATTGTAAAGTTTGGTAGTCCATTCAGCATGCATGAAGTGCTGCCTTATGATCATCTTTAGGCAAATTCTTAGACTTCCAGAGGATTGTGAACACCTGGCTTTTTGCCCAGGCTTTGAGCTATAATAAAAGTGAACCCAGCAACTGGAACAATCTGGAGAATTTATATGATGCTGTGGCCTTGTGATTAGGATATTTGGTTTTTTGTTCATTTTGGACTATTTTATTTATTCTGTTTGTTTTTTGTTTAATGTTAAGTGTGAGTTGCCTTATCCTTGCATAAGATAGGTGATCATATAAGTAATAGCTAAAGATATTGTAGAAAGTATTCAGAATAGTAGACCTACAATACAATATTATTCCATTTTATAAGACAGAAAAAAACATGAATGATTTGAATCCTTGTACCAAGTGAGTAGAACTGGCAACTTTCTGACAGCATCTGAAATCTTTATTCAGTCCTAGGATTGGCAAAGTTTCATCTCATTTCAGATATTTGGCACAGTGTCTCTTTTATATGTCATTTGATGCTGCCAACATTTTTATAAATTATTTCTTTTGGCACTTACTTCTCTTTGCAACTTCACAGGGTTGTAACTAGACAAAAGCGGTTACTTCTTCAAAGATAGAAATAACAAACATGTATAGTTATGAAATGTAGAAAATTTCCTTATCCTGCAACTTTTAAATATACATATTGTATGTATTTGTTGGTAACGCTTAGGGCTAATTACATTCCTTTGTTGTATTACTTCAGATTTTTACAGTATACATCTGGCAAGCTAATGTGTACATCTGAGAAGCATAGATGTCTGTACAAGTGATGTCACAAAGCATATCTAAAAGGGGTGGAGCTTATGTCACAACACTGCAAGGATGCTGTTGTTATTCTGCTCTTTGCCACTATCCTCCAGGATGTCGCTAGTGAGAAGCAAAAGGATAAAGGATTCCCCAGCCCACTCATGTTTGACTCTAGGGGCAGTGCACATCTCCGTTTCTTAGCCGAGGGAGAGAAGCAGGAACCTGAACATTGGTACGCTTCTCAGAAATGTGGAATTAACTACAACTGACAAATTCAGGTTGATTGCTATGGAATGCAGTGATCCTCTATATACTTTTGTTTCAGGAAGCTCAGGATAATTTCATGCAGTTTCTCATTCATGCACTGAAAAAGTTTAGGATCAATTAACTTTAACAATACAACTCTAAGTCATGCAAGCCCATTCTTCATACCCATTCCATTTTTCCTCTTCCAGAGGCATCATGAGGCCTGTAAAATCACAGCCAACAATGCACAATATCATGCTCCATGCCTAACCCTTTTGAGAGTCAATCCCGGAATCAGTGGGATCTGTCTTTCACCCAAATGGTGTCAATTAATGCAAACTGCCAGTTATGCTTTTTGCACCCTTAAACCTTCTAGAAAACCTGCTTGTTGCTTCTCTGTTAGAGACATTTGCAGCCAGATAGATGAACAGCCAAAGTAGGCTACCTGTTGTTCATGCATGGAAGTCACATGTCCAGGTGATTATATATGTACACACACACACACACACATATATATATATACTAGACAGCATCCTAAAAAGCAGAGACATCACCCTGCCAACAAAAGTGCGTATAGTCAAGGCTATGGTTTTCCCAGT
>JANHJO010002794.1:14291-35913 GCA_032468235.1 Pseudoxyrhopus heterurus
CTCCTTTCTCAATTTTGAACCAATCAGTGATTCCATGTCCAGTTCTCACTGTTGCTTCTTGACCTGCATATAGGTTTTTCATATATAGAGAGAGTACATAGAGTATATATATTCTTGCATTTTGCATTTTGAAAGACAATTCCCATAATAAATACTGAAATGTCACATAAATAGTAGAGCTTATGACCTAAGAATGAATTTAATTCATCAGAAAATATTGTTTTGTGTTAGATATCACATTTCTTGTAAGAAATCTGCAGGGTATTTGACCCACATGATTTAGTTCAGTCATGGCTCCCTTTTGGCTTTACAGTACCATGTGTGTTAACTTAGTCTTCAGAAAAAAGATAGAAATTAATGATTTAACAGCAATGTTGAATTATACTTCTTAGATATGAATTTGACATTTTATGAAGAACTCTGATGCTAGAGTTCAGCAAAGAGAAATATTTTATATAAATGGATTAATGTTAAGGAATGCAATTAAGATAAATTTCTTTAATAATTTTTGAAATGTCATTATATTCTAAAATGATTAGATGGAGTAATGTTTTATATAATCTACATTTATTAATGACATTAAGAACTGTTTTAATTGTATATTAACAAAGTCCTTTTTTGACCTCTAAGGCCTTATTTCATTCATTGTGTCAATCATTCTAATATAATTTTGTGTGTGTTATCACTGATGTATTATTCTTTTCTTTCAATTATATTTCACTAATAAAAAACTAACTTCAAGCATAAACACCAATTTTCACTTACACAGTATAAATGACTTCTTTACTTACATAATTTTCCTTCTATTATGTATATGTACAAATAGCAAAGCAGTTCACATTTCTACATTACACAATATAATAAAATAAAAAATACAAAATGCTAGGTATAATTCAGACAATATATAAAAAATTATTATAAAAGCATTAGCTTTTTTTTCTTATATTGGAATTTTTCCATTTTGGAGGCTGCATAATTTTTCCAGAGCATTTCTTTCACTTGATGGAAACCCAGCAAAGGAATTTCTGCTTCCACACGGTTATAAGTAAGGAGCAGCTAAATTTCAACATTTTAAATAAGATAGATACCAGCCTTGCTAACAAGAAAAAAGAACAATTTACTTAGAGTTGGAAACCAACTAGGCTATTAGCCTCCATAAAAAAGCAGCCATATTGTATAAGGCATAATTAGAGGTCCATTGACACTCTTGCCATAGAAAGATACTCTTTCATTGGCTAGACAATATAGGCACCTCTAATTCTTTATTCCACTCATTTCTTAACATCTGCATGTCAAATTTATTTAATGATAATAAATATCTATAAAAACTAATAGAAGAATAGAACTTTTTTATTTTGCAAGGATTTAACAAGTAGTTCTAATATCTCAGCTTTTTCAGAAGTTGAAAATGCTGCTGGTCACATAATCTTGTTATAATTGTAAATATTGCAAGTGGATTATATGTGATAGATGATATTTATCTTTTAACACAGATTATGTTAAAAATTCATCTTCATCATGTATCCATTGGTCCAAAGTCAATATCCCTGCTTCCATCCTAAAAACAAAATTAAGTTATTTTAGAAGGAAGATCTCAACAGAAGGAGATTGAATAAGCTTACGTGATTTTATTTTCAGTTGACCCAAGACCTTTTAGTTCAATTTTTCATATTAACATCATTGCCTCTTCCATCTGTCATTTGGCACCAACATATTTATTATAGTTACCATGCTAGTGTGAAATCCTGAAAGCTGCATACCAACCTAAGATTTGCTTAAGTTGCCTTGTATCTATTAATCCACATGTGTGCTTGCACTCCTGTGTATTTTGAGTTTCATATATGTTCTTCAGATGGTTGCCAAGAATGTGACATACAAAATGGAGATTTATATGCATAATAATGATGTGTCATGTGAGAAACATTTTTAAATATGATTGGCTAGTCATGTTAGGCTCTTTAATTACTTTTCTGTCATGATTGTAACATGTTCTCAGACTTTCACTCCTGCTTCTCCAATTCCATCTCAATTTTCTCTTTGGTAACATTTTCTGCCATCTTTTTCATTAAACAAACAAACCAGTTTGCAGTGGCAGTTTATATTCATCATTTCTTTTATTGCTTGAATGTATGAGTGCATCCATTTGGAATTAGATACTATGCACTTCTATTGCAGAGTGGAGGCTAACTATTCTAATCATTAATTTCAGTATAATTGATACTCAAATTAAGTGTAATTGCAGTTTCAATGTGCTGTCTAGAAGAGAATTGTTGTTAAAAGAGGAAGATACATCTGGATTCCCAGGTGGTCTCATTTAGAGTATGGAAATTGAGGGGGCAATTTGATACAAAAAATAGCTTATAAAAGGAAACTCGAGTACCAAAATTCAATGATTGACAGATGATGAAGGATTTTAAATCTGTTCTGAGGAATCTGGATTTCGTTTATAAATTTGCTGGCTGTTTGGGACAGAGATTATCATTTCTTACACCAATATCTTAGTCCTACTATGCACCTGATAAATGCTCTATTGTTCTCCTGTGCTTGCTGCATCCTCCCAGTTTTAACTGATGAGACATAGTTAAATGAATCCTTCCCTTCAAAGTTCTAAACATTCTGTACACAACAAATCCTCAGCCTATCTGCTTGAAATGTGATAGCTTTTATCTCCATTGTTGGGGCAATGAGGCCTGCAAACCTCATCAATTTCTATTAAAAAAAAAACCCAAAGGTAATGACTATTTTCCACAAACAGCAAAATTAACCTGAATTAAAAAGAACCAAAAAAGCCCCTACCTTTTTTTAAAATCTAGCAGCATATACTTTTCCCAAATTGCTTATTGTTCCTACAAATTTTATACCATTGTTTTGAAGAGACAAACACATTATTGCCACCTTGATGTTTTCTGAGGCTGGTCAATGAGATGCAAGAATCTTTAGTCCAATTGGCATTTGTCAAAAAATGAAGCCTCTTTTTAAGTTTAAGACAGACTGGACTCATTTCTGATGTTCTAAAATTGGGCATAAAGTTAATCTTGTATCATATGCCTGGTGAGCACATATACCACTCTACTATATTTTCCTAAACTTGTGCCATCTAATCATGTGATACATGGTTTCACTCCTGTGAAAATGTAGTGTTATGTGTATGTCTCAGGATAATCAATAAAATATATAATTAACTGGAGATCTCTCTCTCTCTCTCTCTCTCTCTCTCTCTCTCTCTCTCTCTCTCTCTCTCTCTCTCCCCTCACTCACTCTCAACATTTTGATTAATCAGTTGACCATGTACAATAAAATAAGATAAGGTAAGATATAGTAAAATAAGGTAAAATAGACTAATGTAAGAGAAAATAAAATTAAATATAACAAAGTATTGAAAAGATAAAAGAGTGGGATAAAATAGTACAAGATAAAACATAATGCAGAGACCTAAAATAAGATTAATATTAAAGTACAAAACAGTACATGTTTAGATGAATTCATCAATTTAAATAGAATCCCAATGTATTCCATAAAATGTGTTTTCAGTTGGACAGCCCTAACATTTCTAATGACTACATGTGCTTGTGTCCTGAAGGAAATAAGATAATTGTTTGCTACAGTCCCAATATATGGTTCTGTCAAGTAGTATTGACAGGTGAATTGGACATGTCATACACAATGTCTTCTATTTTTTATGCTCCACAAACAGATATTCTCTCAGAATATGGCACTTGGTGGTACTATATATATTTAAGCATAAAATCTAGCTGCTCTAATCTTGCTCTGGTAAAGCCAATCCTGTTGTACTGAATCAAATGCATTGTCAGATATTTTTCTGTTTGAAAAGATACTTTATTCTTGGCCAGCCATTTTAATGACCTGGTGCTTGCAAGTGACTCAGTATCAGTTTAGGCATTAACCTGATATCTGGCTGAGAGTAGATATTGTGTTGAGAAGCAGAGCTGTGAGGTGATTTGTAGAAGTTGATTGATCCATGTAATGGATTTAAGTATTTGTTCTTCAAGGCACTTTTTGGTAATCTGCCTGGTTACATTGGGAGACTTCTCCACCAGTACTTAGACAACTATAAATAAAGTGAATGCCTGTTTCAGCTCTTTCTGCTGCTGCAGGTGTATTCCTGCCAGTCCACAGAATAGATCTTAAAAAGGCATATTTGAATTAATTTGAGTAGGGGAGCCTTTCATAGGCTTCACATTTCTGTACCATATGTCAGTACTGGTGCTATTTTCACCCTGAAGACCTTTAAATGAACAGCAGAGTTCTTGGGTGGATATAACTAAATAATTTAGTTAGCATTTTAGAGTTTCCTATGACCTTTACTGAACTCCATTTGAAGTGGTTGACCCAGGGCCCTATAACTGTAAAAATCAACACTAAATATGAACAACCTTTATTCTATAGGCTCTCCATCCAAGCACCTGTTATATTTGGCCCATCTTTCTCCAAACCTCACTACTCTGGATATAGTCTTACTGATATTCAAAGAATCAGAGTTGTGTTAGGCACCAAATTTTCCCATTAATCTTCTCAGGACTGTTTGGGAGTGTGCCATCAGAACCATGTCATCCATATACAAAGGAATGTTGATATGTCTATTAAGGACCTTTGGCATTGAGTTGAGGAATTTTGACAAAAAACAATGTTGTTTATGACATTGAAGCTTATGCCATTGACATAGACAACATGGAACCAAGATGCATCCTTGTCTAACACTTTTGTAAAGGGGTGTGGGCTGTGTGAGAGAATCATTGATTTCAGTTATAGAGACTTTCAGTCATGTATTTGTACAGATGGCCTTTACCAGATATAGAAGTCTGGTTTCCATATTTAGTTTGGTCAGCTTCTTCCATAAGGTGTCTATGTTTATGGAGTTAAATGTTGCACTAAATTTGATGAAAGATGTAAAGAGATGATTATCATATGTTCTACATTAAGTTGTAAGAAGTGTAGAACAAAACAGTTATCTATTGTCTAAACCCAGCAGTTCATCCCATAACATGGTCTTCTTAATCACCCAATTTTCCATTTTCTCAAGAGATCTTTTGCGTATATGCTTGCTACTATATCAACAAGGCTTATGGGGCTGTAATTTTTAGGATCTTCCTTGACTCTTTTTTGTATATGGGAACTATGATGGAGAGTTACCAACCTGCTGGGATATGGCCAGTGTTGTCTGTATAAGTAAACAGCTCTACCAACTATAAAACCCACCAGTTAATGTTTGCCCTGAAATGTTTTGAGGGTAGGAAGTCTTTTCCATTATATTTATTAGATTTCAGTGACTGAATAATGTGTTTAATTTCTATCACTGAAACTGGTACCCAAAGAGATCAGAGATCAGAAACTCAGTAATCATCATTCCTGAATAATTCTGTTGGAATTGGCAAATAAATTAGTATACAAAAATCCTTCCACATTGATGCTAACACTATAATACCATAAACCTATAAAATAATTAACTATTGAGTTATTGATCATTTTACCATTAAGTTGTACAATTTTGTTTTACCAATACACTGGTTTTGGATATAAATCTTAATTCTTTTTATTTCAGAAAGAGCCACATTCATCTTTCGTAGCTTGTTATTTAACTTGATTGCTCGTAAGGCTGGAAAATCCTTCCAAATATTTAACCTAAAATCTTTTAGTTTAAGACTATAATTTCTTAACTTCCTCCAGTAGCCCTGGAGAACAATGGATTCTATTACTCTCCTACAGGGGTCTATTACATGTTTGAAAACTGAGTCTACTACCAAAATAATTCTACTGTGCATTTATAACAGAGGAGACAATCTAAGCCCTTTTCTGAGATACAAATTAAACAATGGCAAATGGGGAATTAAGGTTGAATGAAATGTTCTCCAATGAATATTTTGGTACTCAGAAGTGATTTCTGAGAAACTGTTGCTGTGACTGAAGCAGCAGGGTAGATGGTAAGAGAGCAGTGTAGATGGTATTGCCCCCTTTTTTGCCTTCATCTCTTTCGCTTTCACTGTGAATGCTACTGCAGCTGTGTTTTTCAATCTTGACAACTTTAAGATGTATGGACCTGTTAGAATTATTGAGGTGGAACAATGCCCATTAATGACAGCACATCATTGATTCCAATCAGGAACTCTTTATTCAATAATCAACCACTACTCAACCAAGAACCAAGAACATGTGTGATGTTCAGTATGTGGCAAGCTCTTTTCATTGTTTTATATTCTTAACATAATGAACTTGACAGTGGAACCTTTTAAACCATTACCTGGAGTCTCCAATAAGCATGAAAAAAACATTTTGCTGCGTTCTCAAGAACTTTATTTAATACTAATTAAAACTATTAATTATTGCTTTATTAATATAAAAATTCCAGCTCTTTTTTTCCATCAGTTTTAAAATAACTAATATCCTCCTAACAATACTTACACTTTTTCATACAATAATAACAACAATATCAAAATTAAAATTGTCCAGAACCTATTTTCAATTATGGTAGTAATACAGTGTTTTAGATTCTGCTAATGCATCTCAGATAATTTAGTATAGTAGTTAAGGCATCGACTAGAACCTTGAGACACTATAAGTTCTAGTCCTGCCATAGGCATAAAGCTCAGTAACTTTTGGCCAGTCATTATCTCTCAGCCCTAGGAAGGAAGCAATGACAAACAACTTCTGAAAAACTTGCAGTGACTTCTCCAGACAGTCTCTGAGATTCAGATATGATTCAACGGAAGAAAAAAAAATGTGTCTGAACCAAATTATGAAATCAAAAGAACTTCTAATTCCACAGTTTTAGACAATACAAGCACCTCTTCCAAAACTCAAATGGTCCTTAAATTTAATTAGCATTAAATCTATTAATAAGTCCATTAGTCCCTGAATTTTGTCTATAATTTATATACTGGATATATATAAATACTGGAAATATCCCAAGATAGAAGCATGTTAATAAGGGATAAAATTCCAATTGTTCCAAGATGTTGCAAATATGCTAGTTTCATAAAAACTTTCCTAACAAATTTATCATTCTGCTTGAAATATGTTAAAGATGTGGAAATACTTCTAAATATAAATCTTGAATAATATTTATTATTACAACAGTTATGTTTTCCTTTCTCTCAATCGGATTTAACCATCTGTTTGTATCAATGTTAATCTAATATTTATTTTACTCAATATTAATATTTTGTTATTTCTACAATTGAAAACATGTCTCTTTTAGATAATTAGATAATTACGGTAAATCAAGATTTTTTAAAAAATGTAAACATCAAGCAAAGTCCCAGTTTTCATAGTTTTTCATAAATACATTACAGCCTATAGGAGATATCTGAGACTTATTCCAATAACTGAGTAACCTAATATTTGCATTTGTCTTCTGTAATGTTCATAGTTATCAATAAGATATATCAATAGTATATGCTAACAATTATTTTCAAATTCATCTGATTTTATATCCAGAATGTCCTTAAATGCCAGCATTTAAATGTTTATAGTTTAATAGCACAAGGTCAAGAGATTGTGTGATTATTTCAGTTTTGATAACTGTGAAACTAATCAAATTGTCAAATTAATCTGACTTTTTAAAAACTATGTCATGGATATATATGAAGGTGGTGCTGTGGACATAGGCTATCTTGATTTTAGCAAAGCATTTGTACAGTTCCACATAATGAGTTCATAAAAAAGTTGTACATGCTAGGGCTTAATCACTGAGTTGTCCAGTGGATTGGAAATTGGCTCAGGGATAGATCCCACTGTGTGATTATTAATGGGGCACTGTTTGAACAGAGACCAGACACAAGCAGGGTACCACAAAGCTCAGCCGTAAACCCTGGTCTGTTCAAGTGTTTGTAAGTGATGTAACACAAAGATTGCTAGATGAGATTTGTTTTCTTTTTGTGGATGACACAAAGTGTTTAATAAAGTTGATGTTGCTGAGGATATTTGTATTATGGGAAACAATTTGATATTGTTAAAAAATTGGTCAAAAATGTACTAACTGCACTTCAATGTTTCTAAATGTAAGATCATGCACTTGGGGAAAAAGAATTCTCTGGGAGTACAGTGTTAGACAGAACAACAGAAGAAAAACAGAAGCTATGCTCATAGCAGATGACTGCAAGATGAGTAAACAATGTGGCCAGGCAGCTGTGAAAGGAAACAAAATCCTGAGATGCATCATTAGAGAGATCGCCAGCAAGAAAAAGGAGATCCTAACCCCACTGTGTGGGAAAGACTCCATTTAGAATACTGGGTTTAGTTCTGGAGACTTCATTTTAAAAGAAAGATATTGGTAAGAATAAGCGAGCCGGGAGATGGTTAACAAAAATGATGCAAGTTGTAAAGAACAGAACATACCAGGAATGATTGGAGGAACTGAATATGTTCAGCCTGGAGGCAGTGCTTTCAATATTAAGCAAAAGTCAAGGATACAGGAGCATAACCTCAAACTGACAGAAAGGAAGTTCAAAAGTAATGTTAGAAAGTATTACTTCACAGAAAGAGTAGTAGAAACTTGGAACCAACTTCCAGCAGAGATAGTGTGTCAATCATTAGTAACTGAATTTAAACATGCTTTGGATAAATACATCTCTATCATCTGACAAAAAATAAATAAATAAAATAATGAAAAAATAATAAATTAATTAAAAAAAACAAAAAAAACAAAAAATTCAAAGGGCAGACTTGATTGACCACTGGGTCTTTTTCTGCCATCAGTTTTCTACATTTCTAGAAAATAATTTCATTTGTAATACCCTTGACTGAAGGATTAGAATAGCACATTTTAATCCAATTATTAAAAATGAAGAATGTTTATATTTAACCAAACTTGCTCCCACAATTTAAAGAACACCATACCAAAGACATATTTCTATATGAAAGGATCACCTTTGCTAATTCCAATATTTCTAAAGAAATATCTAAAATATCAATCAGTAATTTAATATTACCTGAGTCTTGTCACTCTTATGAAATCAAATTATATGATGGTCAATTTAATAATCTATGTACCAGGATAAGCATCTTGTGTGAGAATTTAATGCTGATATGTCTACTTATAAAAACAAAGAAAACAAAACCTTCAAACTTTTTTTCACCCATTTAAAATGTAAATATTTTATTATGTATTCAAATATCATCTTGAAAAAGATAGCGTTGATTTTTTTTTCTTATACCAGTTGAGAATGTTACTAGACCATGACCAAATATTACAAATGAATCTATAACACAGTTATAATCAATCAGCTAAGAATCAAGATAATAAATGTTCAAGTCTGATGTGGAATTGAAATAAAAAAGTCTAGTCTTCCTGTGAAGGATATTAAAGTTGTCATATCACTATGAAATTAAAACCCAATTTATTAGCTCTAGCATTTCTGTATATGAGAATTAAATTTAGCTGGAAGAATATTACTTTTAACAAAATATCTAAAACATGATTAAAGTCTCCAGTTATAATTTGTCTCATCTGCAGACAAATGAAAAAAAAATCAGAACACCTAGGTCAAACATCTGATATTCCTAAATAGAGCCATAGGAATAAATGCAATATAATTATTAAAACATTTAAATACTGATTTTCTTTTTAAAAATCCTCTGGAACACTTAGTTCTTCTAACAGAATATTTGACATATTGTTAATCCTATCAAATTTTGACATATAATTGTTCCCTCTTCTAGATAGAAGAGATTTCTTATAAATTTCTTGAAATTTTTTTTAGGTATTGAATAATTGGTTTAATGTGCATTTCTTTTCTCTTAGGACTTCTACAGCTTTTCAACTTCATATAAAACCAAACATTACATAATTTAAAAGAAAATGTTTAAAAGGAAAAGTTGTTTCCATAAGTAAAGGAAAAAGAAAAGAATTTTCATTTAACTAAACAAACTTTTTTTGATGAATTAAAAATGAAGCATGAAAAACTACTACTAAGATAAATTAAGACAATAAAGACAGTGAGTGGGAACTTTATCTACTGTATTAGATTTGTTAAGGCTGCCTGATTCCAAAGAGACTATAGAACAGACTTCCTCTATTATCTAAAAATAATAGATTAAAAAATGAACGAAAAGTCTAAATCAAAATCATAATTTAAAAATAAAGAAAGGATTTCTGACACAAGGTACAGAAGATACAGAAGAGCCTAAATACAAAATAAGAGATCATCTCCCTCTAAACTAAAGTGACTTATTTCCCTCTAAAAATGTAATCAATTTAATCTGAGACCAATCAACCATTCTGTAAAAAACATAAAAAAAATCCTTCACTCCATGATTAAGGAATAAAGAAAAAAAAATCACCAGAGAAAGTATTTGACTGCCAAATTAGTTTTTTTTAGATTGCACTAATGAAATGTTACGAAGTCACATCTAAAAAAATCAGTATGTTCTTTGCTTTCCATTCCAAAGTACTTCCTACCAAGATAAATGTGGAATATGAACCCACAGAGTAAATCATAAAACCTAATTATAAGATATCTGGGTTTTTGTAGGACTCAAAATATAAAAATTGTACGTATATCGTCTACCTTTCTTTAAAATTCAGTTCTTAGTGTGGGATGGAAACAGCTTTGTGCTTTTGGATCATGTTTGGCCAGGGCTGGATGCCATCTGTCCTTGCCCTTCTTGACTTCTCAGCAGTTTTTGATACCATCAATTCAGACAATTGGAGGTGAACAACATGGTGCTGTGTTGATTCACCTCTTTTTCAGGGCCAGCCGGTAATGGTTGGGGAAGAGAGATCCTACCTTTTGCTCCTACTATGAAGAGTGCCACAGGGTTTGGTGCTCTCCTTTGTCCCATTTAACATCTTCATGAGGTCACCAGATGAGGTAATCTGTAACCATGGGGTGAGATAAATTTTTATTTAGCTTTTTATTGTGTCTTTTGAATAGAAACTAAATGTGTTTTATCTCTATCTATCTTTTGATAGCTGATTTGTCTGAATGCCAGGTTTCCAGGAATTCCCTAGCATTTTTGCTTCGTCTACGATGCTCATGGCTTTTCCCAGTTAAAACTATGATTAAGTCTGTCAGTCAGTTGTGAAAATAAGGAATTTTCATTGTGTCTTCTGACTGCTAGTTGGTGTTCATGAATGGGCTCTGCTAGTCTTCTCCATTTGTCCTATATAGTGACTGTTACAATGCTTACACTGTATATTGCAGATGACGCCCATTTTTGCTTCTTCAGCTACTGGGTCCTTTGGTTTAGTAAAGATGTTTCAGACAGCTTTAGTTGGTTTGCATGCTAGAGTCAAGCCATCTGGTTATAATAGTCTGCTGATTGTTTCTAAGATATTTTTGATGGATGCCAGCCTTATTCTTTTTATGCTTGTAGTGGTTGTTCTCTAATGGGTTGAGTGGTCAGACAATTTTTGATAAAATTATATGGGTATCCATTTTGCTAGAAGATGCTGTACAGATAGTCCTCAGCTTACAACCACAATTGTTGCTAAATGAGACATTTGTTAAGTGAGCTTTGCCCCATTTTATGACTTTTCTTGCCACAGTTGTTAAGTGAATCATTGCGATTGTTAACTTAGTAACATGATTGTTAAGTGAGTCTGGTGATTGTTAACTTAGTAACATGATTGTTAAGTGAGTCTGGTTTACCCATTGATTATGCTTGTAGGAGGTCACAAAAGATGATCACATGATCCCAGGACACTGCAACTGTCATAAATATGAGTCAGTTGCCAAGTATCTGAATTTTAATCATCTGATCATGGGGATGCTGCAATGGTCATGTGAAAAATGGTCATAAGTCACTTTTTTCAGTGATGTTGTAACTTTGAATTGTCACTAAATGAACTGTTGTAAGTTGAGGACTATCTCTATAGGCAGTCTGATTCCTTTTTCTGGTGTTCTGAGTTGCTGTAATATGCTTGTATTTCTTTGAATAACAACCTATAAAAAGAGTAGTACTGCTGTACTGCAATATCTCAGAATCAAGACTAGGGAATTCCTGATAATCTGACATTCAGAAAAATCAGTCATCAATAGACTCATAGAGATAAATCACATTTATACATCATTCAAAAGAGTCAATAAAATCTAAGAAGGGGAGGGAGACTGGAAAACATCCTCTCCATCAACCAATATCCTGATAATCAGGAATTCACATCAGACAAATAATCAAGGCAGAAACAGTACCCTAACAAAGAACAACCAAAGAGAAAACCACACCACTACAAATACTGGCAGGGCAAGCTACTGCATATAAACAGGAATCAAATTCCACACTCACTAGCACTGATGATGTTACCTAGGTAATGGAATGTCTGAAAGCAAAACAACCAAGTCCAGTGAATATCAAAGACTTTCAATATTGCTTCAACATCTGTGGCACAATATTTATCAGAGTTTTAAAGACAGGTAATTTTGTTTTTTATGGAAATCAATCACTAAAGCAATAAACAGATGAGGAGCTAACCCTTTATGTTGAAGGATGAAAAGCATTAAACAGAAGATTGCTATAAGAAACCAGAAGTCTTGCTTGGATTGATATTATTAACTAGGGTCCTTCTTGCCTGAGTGTTTTATAGAATCAATTTACATTTGGAGGGGAGAAAAGTTTTCTTGCAATTTAGCTCAGCTGCACTATATGGGCCCCAGCCAACCTATCAAAAGCAGTACTGTAGAAGACAGAATAGGGATACAAGTCAAAATGGGCAAGAAAATGGTAGAAGAACACCCATGTACTCTAGGCAAGGTACCAGATGGATTACATCGGAGAACCAGATGGATTATATTGGAGGGTTTTGAAGGAGCCAGCAGCTATGATCTTGGAACCACTGAACAAAATCTTTCAAAGCTCCTGGAGCACCAAGGGAACTACCAGAAAAAAATGGATCCAGGGAACATTAATAGCCAGGAAAATCCTGGAAAAGATAGTCAAGAAGTGGATTTGTGAACACCTAGACATAAGTAAAGCTATTACCAGAAGCCAATATGACCTTCTTTGACAAACTCACTAAATTAGTGGACAAGATAAATGATGTGGACATAATATACATGGACTTCAGTGAGGCATTTAACAAAGTAGACCACAATTTACTGCTTGGTAAGATAGAAAAATGTGGGATAGACAGCATCATTATCAGATGGATTTGTAACTGTGCTACTTGTAACTGCACTACTATTTCAACTAGCCTGGGGTTGGAATAGAAGACCCTCAAGGACTCTTCCAACTCTTTTATTCTATGTTGTATGTCCTAATATAAGAAGGATTTCTCTCTCTGTACATCTTCCACACCATACATCTTCCACATGCATTCCACATGCATGTTTTTTCTACTTTTTCCACATGTGACACAACTATAACGTTTCTGCTCTTTTTGTTCATCAGATTCAGTGGAACACATAGCTGACACCCAAATAAGAGCAAATTTTAGCAGATATTTATTTATTTATGAAATGATTTATAGAGTTCCCACTCTTGAAGGACTGAAGGGGTTCATCACCACCACCACCATGAAGAATAACCAGTCTAAACTAACTAGGTAGTCCAAGAACTATCAAATACCCATAGAATAAAAACATTTTCTTTCAACATTTTCTTAAAGATCAGCAAATTGGAAACTTCTCCATATCTTTGAAGACATTCCAATGCACAGGGACAGCCATTATGAAGTCATCTCTCTCTGCCTGGAGATTCTTCTTTCACAAAAATGCCCAAACAAAAATGTATTACACCTCTTCTGAATATTTGCAGGTTAATAAAATAAGCCTCCTTATACTGATACTTAACTCATACTGATTCCTTTATATACTTTTTTAAAATACTGATTTTGTCTATAATAATTAACCACCAAATTATGCAGGATATGTGTTAAATCAAACACTCTGTAATTTCGTAAGTGCTCTTTGGATCCTTTATTAAAAACTGGCAGTGGATCAGCCACGTTTTGCTTCTCTGATATTAAACGATGTTAGGAACACATAAACATGTTTTTTTTTTCCAGACTAGTTAAAGGTCAGCTTATTTCACTGAGAATAATATGGCTTAATAGTGGGCTGTATCATTTTCATGCAATTTCTGCCTCTCTCTCTCTTTCAGTTATTATGCAAACTCTAGCATCCCATCTTTTGATATTCCTTAGCCCTTTGCTCTTTTTTTAAAACTAAGTTTTGCTTTGGTGCCAGATCTTAAAATAAAAGCAAAGAAGGTGAAAGAAAAACTGAAGTCACTGTTTTCAACATGACCATAAGGTAGATAGGAATGGCTTCCTGTTGTGATGTAAATTAACTATTAAAGGAAATTAATTGATTTGATATTATCTAGACCTTTCAGCAGCATTTTCATTTTCTTTTTTAAAAAACCTGAGGTTACATGAAAGGTATCACCATAAACAGTTCAAAAACAAGCTGAACAACACGTAATTAAATAGGGCAAGGGGACTCTGGGAATTAAGGTGGAAGAACAATCCAAGGTGTCATTATGGAAAAGAATATAGGCTTCTGCTTTCCAATCTACCAATATACTCTGCAGTTTGAAGATATATTCAGCACTATGTAGAAATCTACTAGGTTTTCCCTAAATGTTGCTAGTTCTTCTTAACCCTCTCAGATTACATTCCTGTTAATTCTAATTGTGGAAATTCTCTCCAACTGTGATTACTCTTTCTTTTGTATTGATGCCAGATAGAGTAGTTCTTCATTTTCCCCCCGCAGGTTAGATGCAATTCATGAATGTGTTTTATAAATTGCTTCAAATAAGAAGAGAATTTTAAAGAAATTCTCATGGCACAGTGCAGGAGTCACACTCATTCATTTATTGACTGATTGATTGACTGACTGATGATGTTTTTCAGACTGATGTCTGCCTTTCCATGTAGATCTAATCTGCATTAGATCATCCTTATTTTGTAACATGCATATTGTTAAGTCTATTTGCAAATCCTTTTAGATCTCCTTTTTTTTGTATTGGTATGTATACTGATCTTTTCAATCTATTGGGCATTGTGTCATTCTCCAGATTTTCCAGTATAGTTTGATTAGAACCTTTACGGATTATTTTTCTGCTGCTTGCTATATTTCTCTAAACATTTTATCAATTCCTGTAGCCTTCCAATTTGGTAATGACCATGTTATTTATCTTACTTCATCTTCCAGTACTAGAAGTACTTGTAAGTTATGAAGTATCCTCTAAGATAACTTCTACATTAACATCTCTGTTGCAGGACACTTCAATATAGTCTTCACTTCCTTTTATCAATATCATAGATAATTTGATTTCTGTGTGCTCAGTCTGCTGATATCCATGTTTCTCTGTGTGTTATTCTGGCTGCTTGAAAAATGTGGTAGTAATGAAGAAAAAACTGGAATGGCAGAAAATAAGTCATTCTTCTGCTTCGTGTCTGTTTCCTAGGCTGTACCATCCATCTATATTTCTGTCTTTATTGTTTCCAGCTTTGGTATTTCAGTCTCTAATCAATAGCAGCACATATGCTTCTATGTTTTGTTGATTATACTTTCAACTTGACTGTAAAATCTGTCAACTTCCTCTTATTCTGCATCAATGGATAAACTTGAATAACCAACATTTAAATGGTTGTCTGCAAAGTCTAATTGAAATTGTGAAGTCGTTGACTGAAATGAAACCAAGTATTGTCTTTAGTATAACCTTCCTGAATGTGGGAGTAGCACTGTTTTTTCTTGTTTTTGTTTTTGTTCCAGATAGTTAAAAATATTGTTCTTCTGATTGGGACTATCCAATCTCAGGTCATTTCAATTTGTTAATGCCCAAGATGTCAATGTGTAGTACATTTGTTCACTTTGTCAAGGTTTTCTATGTTCATGCTTCTTGCTTCCATGTTCCCATTGTAATTCAATATTTGCAGCCTCAGATTATTTTTCCCTGCATGACATTATTACCAGCTAAGTGCCTGAAGGAGTTATCTGGTGATAACATAAACTCCATTATTATTCCAAAAGATCTTCAGGTCTTCCTCAATATTATATTGAGTGCCATCTGATCTGAAGGGCCCATCATCTGACACCATATTGCCAAACACTTTATTATTTATTTATTACTTACTAAATTTGTTTTTGCTGACATCTTGCTGTGAGGCAACCCTTGATCTTTCCTATCCATGTGGTTTTCAGAACTGGTCTATCACTGCCTTTTCCTATGCAATATGAGATGACATCGTTGTGATAAATTACTTTGTTGTGATCATCTAAAAGGATCATCTTTCAGCCTTCAGCCCCTTCTTATACGCTGCTAACTAATATAGCTGCTTGCTTACTTTTCCTGGGTAGTTGAGATGACCTTCACACATCGGGTGACTTTACTTGAAACATATTCTTGACATATATGCATGGTATGCTTTACTAATTACACCCAGGGATATCTCTCCACCTGCCAGGATGAAGTAGTATACAGGAGAGGACAAATATCCCTTTTTTCAAACATACATATCCATAGAACAGGGCAAGCTGACATTATGTTTCATCATGTTATTTCTATGATTTTCTTTTTAAAGCATTTTGTATAATAATCTCAGGCACTCTACCCTTTCAGACTGTTTACATACTTAGGAAGGATATATAAGACAAAGAGAAAATATTTAGAACTTCATTGGTAGCTGGTAGCCCAAGTCCCTATTTAATCCAGAGGCTATAAACAATAAATGCTGTTTCTAAGAATCATGATCTGCAGGGGAAGTCTGAACTTTAAGGACCCAATTAGGATTTCAGGTGTTTGAAGTGTGGGCTGCAAATGTTTTATGCATGACTCCAGGTGTATATTCTAAGGAAATGAAACATCATTTAAATGCAGCAAAGCAGGTGAGTGGTGCCTATGGGCAAAATGGGCACAATAATCACATTTGGGAATGCAGAAAATTGCACTATTTTCTACATTTTACAGAATAGCCATAACCCTTAATTTCAAATACTTAATTTTGCCCTAGCAGTGAGAATCGGAAAAAATCAGAGAAGTGAAAGCTGTTCACAAAGAATGTTTTCACTTACCAAATTCTCAGAAGTGCATTTTGCAATATATAACCAGACTAGCAGCCATTTCTTATAAAAAGAAAAAAAAAGTTGTTGAATTTGGTTTTGTTTAAGGAAAACCTTTTTCTTTTTTTCTTTTCTTTTTTTAGCAAGAACATTATCTAGCTTGCACTTACAAAAAATATAGAGGGAAGGGATTTTATTGTTTTCTTCCAATACCTTCGATAGATTTGTTTTGGTATTTCATTTTTATCCATTATGTTACGTGCAAAATATATATTTCTGTATGCAAGAGTATAACAAATGAATACTCAGGCCTGCAATTATTCTTGGTATGAATTCTGTAATCCTACAAATGAGCAAGAATTTCTGAAGTCTTTAGTGTATACTCAGTTCAAGACAGTCACTGCTGGGAGAAATCTCCCTCCTCTAGTCTTATGGAAGAAAGTTATGACATGGTTCCATCCCATAAGACGATCTTCTCCTCCTTGACACAGGAAGATAAAACTATTGTGCTAAAATTTTTGATTGATATAAATTTGGATGTTCTGCTCCCATTGGATTTTCGAGGGGAGCTTCCTATTGGTCTCCGAATACAATTCAAGGTGCTGGTTGTTACCTTTAAAGCCCTATATAGCTCAGGGCCAGGTTATCTTCAAGACCGCCTCCTACCTCATGTGTCCCAGCGCCCTGTTAGATCCCACAGGGTCGGCCTCCTGCGGGTCCCATCTGCTAGTCAGTGCCGGCTGGCGGCCCCACGTGGGAGGACCTTCTCTGTGGCAGCTCCGGCTCTTTGGAGGTTTGGACTTCCCCCACTCTACTGGCCTTCTGGAAAGCTGTAAAAACCTGGCTATTTTGGCAGGCTTGGGGCCTATAACCTCACTAATAGAAGATTGTGTGAGGTCAGGGTTGTATGGAGTATGTTGTATTTTATCATAATGAATGAATTTTATATTCTATTCTATTGTATTTTTATTGTTTTATACTGTATTTTATATTGTATTCTTATATTGTATTTTTTGCTGTGAGCCGCCCAGAGTCACTTGGGTATTGGGCGGCATACAAATATAATAATAATAAATAATAATAAATATCTGTCATTGGCTGTTCACCAGCTATTTGGTGCCACCATAATATTTGCCCTGTGACCAATCTGTTAGCCAGACATGACAACCAGGGTTAGGATAGCTTACTGCTATCCTGGCAGGCTGACTTACATTAAGGAGCGTTCTGTTTGTGTGTGTGTGTGCGTGCGTACGCATACATGCGCGATGTGTTTATGGAAATATGCTCCATAAACTGGCTTTCTTTCAGGCCAAAGTTGAAAATTGCAGAGAGTGGTTCCTTATCAATCAAATGCATCACATGATGCTCTTCATGCAAGGGAAAAAGATCAGTTAAACTATAACTAATATATAACTAATTATTAGTTCATTATTTTAATGGTTCCAGTTTACCAAGTCAGAGATTTCAAAGTTTAGTGATAGTCCTTTTGGTTGATTATGGGGGATAGATTTAATTGGGACATCGTCAGTCAAATTCAGGAAAGACAATGACTTAGTGGGCCCATATGTAAGACTTGGTCTTCTGAATATTTCCCCCAACATTTGGCTAAGGGGTTAAATTTTAGCAATCTTGCCACCCAAACTTCATATTGATTTTTTTAGGATTTTCTAGAAGTCTTTGATTCATATCTGATGAAATGAAATGGTAGATTACTTATACTGTACTCATGGTGTAAATCAAATAAGAAAATTAAATCAGCACTTCCTTGTAAGAAACGTGGAACAGAACAGTAGCTGGACTTGGAGAAAGGAAAGTCAACAGAAGGAAATGTAATAAACAGTGCATGTAAAACAATTCCCGACCAAAAAATCCACCACCCTATTATGTAAATAAGCATTATGGTTTTATAGGTGTACTTCCTATTTACATAATGCCAGGAGGGTGAGAACCAGAAAACATGCTTCCATCTGCTGGAACAGCTTTCCTAAAGAAGCTAAGCTGGTCCTTCAGTAATGCTTTCTGGGAGACAATAGGATCAGAGAGTTGTAAGGGATCTATAAGGTCATCAGGTCCAACCCCCTGCACATTATGGGATTTACTATGTCATTCAGACTCTGATTAAAAGCCTCCAGAGAAGAGGAAGAAATCACCCCATGCACTAATCTATTCCACCAGCTGAAGCTTCTTTCAAATGTCTCGCCTGCATCTACATATCCTTGTAGTTTCATCCCATTAATTCTAGTCTTACCCTGTGGGACAAGTGAGGATAGTTCTGAACCTATACAATAATTGTCTTTGTTATGGTGTCCAGAAATTAGGCTTGGACTACAGCACTGTGGCAAATTCAGGTGGCAGTTCGTATCTGATTGAAGCTAACTTCTGTATAGCAACTTGCTTGCTCTGGATTACAAAATCCAGGTTATATTGCAGCAACTAACACATTCGTCTTCCCTTCCAGGAGGCTCAAAATATGGATTCCACCCAGTGCCGGTGAGTCTAAATCAGGGGTCTTCAAACTTGACAGATTTAAGACTTGTGGACAACTCCCAGAATCCCTCCTCCAGTCATGTTAGCTCAGGAATTCTGGGAGTTGAAGTCCACAAATCTTAAACTTGCCAAGTTTGAAGACCCTTGGTCTAAATCATTCATCTGCCCAACAATAAAGATCAAAGTGAAGATCTTTCTTCATCTCTGTGAGATTAGTGGTTGAGAGAGAATGTCTGATTCAAAAACCAGTGACTTTCAGTGGCTAAGGGCGGGCTTAAACCTTGGTCTCCTCAATCCTAGTCTAACCCCTTAATGCAACTATCCGTACTCCATCTCCTTTATTTCCAAGGGAAGAGACATAACAGTCCGCTCCCTCTCCTTTTCCATTACCCAGCAATGGAACATTCCTTCCCACCTTCACTCCATCTTCAAGCTGAAGCCATCCACAAGGAAGGCTACTGCACCCTGGCCAATTTCTGCCCAGCAATAGGGAGGCAGAAGCAGTTCTATGGCCTGGTAAGCTCAAAGGAATTGGAGTCTTCTCCTTCAGGGAGTGTCTGTTGCACATTCTGTCCTCTACCCTCTTCCTCTTCACAACACAAGAGGAGAAGGAAGAAGAGAAAGGAAATTTGAAAGAGGAACATCTGGCAGCAGCAAAGTCCACTCGGGCACTCAGGATTGATGAATCAAGCCTTGCCTCTCTTGCCCCGCCCCAAAGAGCTCATGCTCTTTCAAAAGCCCAAAGTGGAATCTCAGATGCTCCCTTGGTCAGGCAGCCATAGCCAAACCCAATAAGGAAGAAGGTAGAGGAAAATGATCTATCTACCTCTAAATTGGGGTTTCAACTCAGGATTAGTAAGAAAAGTTTAGTAGAAGTTGTGGGTGCTCCAACACTGGAAGTTTTTAAGAAGAGATCAGACAAACATTTGTCTGAAATGGTATAGGGTTTCCTGCCTAAGCCGAGGGTTGGACTAGAAGATCTCCAAGGTCCCTTCCAACTCTGTTATTCTGTTAAGTGGCAAAGATACTCCATTTGTAACGGGCAGCCCCAGATATTAAATCCAGCACCCGCCTTCCAAGGAGCTTCTGGGTATTCCCAGAGCTAGAGTAAGAGCCTTTTCCTGCAATGTTTTCTTCTACATTTTGCTTAGTAAGGAGTGGAGGGCCAAACCTGCTCCCCTTTGCAGGCTCTAGCTAATACATTTACTTAGTTCCAAAAGAGATAACATGGCACACATTACAGTCCTAGATCCAGCTGGTAGGCTAACTTGAAGGAGCTCTGAGGTGCCTGCACAAGGTGTCTCCTTTAGTGGTAGCGATAACAGTAATACTTACATTTGGTATGTGCTTGTAACGAAGTGCAGAAATAAAAACTGTATCACCGAGAAAACCATAGGTAATAATCAATGTAAAACATTTCCTACCAGTCCAAGGGCCAATAACCAGTTCTCCCTGGCCACCATCTTATTGTGATGGGCACTGGAGTTGAAATGGAAGCGTTCCCTTCTCTTCATAGGGACTAACTTCCGGAATGGCATTTTGGAGGAGTGGGGCAAGGACCAGGAAGTTGATTCCCCCACCCAAAGCCAGCCTTGCCTCTCACCCTTCCCTAGGAGAGACACTGCTTGGTGAAGTGGTGCTACCACACTACTCATGCATCAAGAGATGGTTTTAAATATCATACTCCTGATCAGCACCACTTCAGGCCCCTCCCACTTTCTGCTTTGTGAGGTAGGTATGATGTTTCCAGCTGTCACAAATGAAAGCCCATCACACTATCCCTGGATTAGCCAGTCAATTGCAAGGACACAAACTATACTATACCAAATTCTAGACAGGTAACCAACATGGGGAAAATGGCCATTCAGCATGTTTAAAATAACATGTTAGCTTCCTAATGACTGTTTAAGCAAGGTATATATTCAATCTTTGTCTTATATAGTAAGATTGTAACATACATATAGCCAATAAAGTGGATGAATTGTATTATGCTTACCTCTGAAGTATAAATCCTGTAACCCTTTTAAGCCTATCATCTGTCCTGCGGGGCAGACAGGTCATAAAATATTCTACCTTTTCTCTTTAATGGTTAGTCTCCTTTATTCATTGGTCATGGATTCATTATTTCGCAAAATGTTGGGGGTTTTTTTCATGAGAAGAGCCAAGGTAAAACCAGT
>JANHJO010002794.1:46396-61610 GCA_032468235.1 Pseudoxyrhopus heterurus
TCTGCACTTTGAGTAGGGTTAGTAAAATAACCTTTTTTGAATAGATAAAGGTTAAGGTTTGTCCTGTTCACTCATTTCAGACTCTAGGGCTGTGTTGGCGAACCTTTTCGGCAATGGGAGCGTGTGCGTACGGGGGAGCGCCAAAACCAGAAGAGCAGCTCTCTGCTGCGCACATGCAGAAGTGCCAGAAACCAGAAGAGCAGCTCCCCGGCACACCTGGACTTCTGGTTTCTGGCGTGCATGTGTATGCAAAGATCAGCTGGCCAGCGCGCATGTGCACGCCAGAGAGTTGCTCGTCCGGTTTCTGGCGCTCCCACACACACGAAGACCAGCTGGCTGGCACACATGCATGCGCTGGAACCCAAAAGAGCAACAGGCGACGGCTGGCATGCCTGGAGAGATGGCTCTGCGTGCCACTTCTGGCACACATGCCATAGGTTCGCCATCACAGCTCTAGGGGGTGGTGCTCATCTCCATTTCTTAGTCAAGGGAGCCAGCATTGTCTGAACAAATTTCCATGGTCATTTGACCAGCATGACTATATGCCAAGGCACACGGAATGCTGTTACCTAATTAAACCCTGTTGCATAATTATTTGTCACTATTTACATTTACTATCCTTTTAAACACATATCAAGATACTCATCTTCATACCTTCAATTGTAAAAAAAATAAAAAAAATACCATGATTAGCTTTTTTACAAGATTAATCTATCCCTATCCATTAAAATGACTTTTTAATGGATAGGCATATTTGCATTTGCAGCCATATTGCACAATAACTTAAATGTACTTCTGGCAAGCCAACCTTGTTTCAAAATTATAGAATTCCAGTTTTTTTTTAAAAAAGAAAAGTATATAAATGTGTATATCTGTGCATTACGAATCTATACTGTATTTTATCAAGAATCTATACAGAGGAACATTTGATATCTTTGAGCATGCAATATTTTAAAGTATGGCGTCACTTACATAGTATTTCTCCCAGTGTGTTTGCTAAGTAGGAAAAACATCCTTTCTTAAAATGAATTTAAGCATAACAAATCTAACAAAACATATTTTATACATCTATAGATTTTTAACCATAAACTACTCAAAAATAAACAACTGAAAACTTTTATATTGGTAATGAGGTAACAGAAATCTTTGGTTTAATTGACCTTTTGGAAAAAGAATTTTAAATAGTTTAAACAGTGAAGCATTAATATTTAGATGTTATGAAATTATAGAGCTTTAAAACATCATTTGAGTATATTTAAAATATAATTGCATTTAATTTTTTTAAAATTTGCTCCAGAGGAATGTCTTCAGTTTATTACGGCAGCTTTTGAAGTTGTACATAACTAGATTATGAACTGTTTCTAATATTTCATATTATGATGTTTTCCTTAAAACTAATCTCTAGCTATTTGATTTTGCAATGCTCTATTTCTATATTACAAAATTTTGCTCCATCAAATAGGATTAATTTATTAAAATAGGAAAAGTTAAGATACAGGTAGTCCTCAAGTTACGACCAGGTGTTTATCGACCATTCAAAATTATGACCTGCTTTCAAAGTTATGACTGCACTCCCCCCCACGGTCACATGATCATATTTTGGATGCTTGACTATTTACTGCAATGACTTACAACTAAAATGTGGGCTCAATTCTGTTCATAAGTCAAAGACTGTGAATTCCTACTTCCTACAATAAAATAAACAGCCGCACATTCATTGAATATACAATAATATGGAATACCCCAAAATTGTAAATATTTTCAAAAGTTTAAATGTGACAAAAAATAGCACCAATAGCTCAGGCCAACTTTCCTAATCTACTTTCAGATGTTTTGGCTACATCTTCCATAAACCTCTGGTTAAGAATAATGGCAGTTATAGTTCTAACATGTTTGTTGGACACACAATTAAAAATGTTACTGATGGATTTATATGCATTTTTAACTAATGTATCTTTGGATGAAATATTATTATTAGGCAAAACTGGCAGGAGACAAGTAGATACCAGTATGTTAGCAAGATCAACTTTTACTCTATTTCTCATAGCTATCTTTTCCACCTTCTTGCTTTTCTTATTAGGTTCTTCCTGCAACCTAAGAAAATTTTGCCTGGTGGACTCCTGTAATTTTATTTTTCCAAAGCTGGGTGCACATTTTCCATCAGTCCCATAGAGCAGCAGTCCCCAACGTTTCCGGCTTTGCTGACCGGTGGGTGGGTGGGTGGGAGAGAGGGGATGGTTCCATGCATGCAGTATGCAAGAGTGCGCAGTTCCATCTGTGCAAGCAGTGGGCATGCATGCTGCTTGTGCCAATGGAGCTGTGCACATGTATTCGCCCACTGCTTGTGCAAGTGGAGTGGCTTGCCTGCCACCACTTCCGCAGCTCTGTTTCGCAACCCTGAGGGTTGGGGACCCCTACCATACAGCATATAAATTAGGTTAGTCAAGTGAGATGATGGGAGCTGTACTCCAATATTTTAGGAGAGGGTAAGTTACACAGAGAAAATATTTATAGAGCTAAGATTTGTTCATACAAGAAAGACCGAACAAGTCATTTTTGATGGATTGTAATATCTGCTTTAGCCTGGAGACACAATACACTTTACATTTATATGGCACTTTTACTGTCATTATACATGCAAAAAGGTATGTTTTTCCAAGCCACTTGGTAGTAGACATCAAAACTTGTATTGGGTAGAGCCCTGTAGTCCTTTTTCTAATATCACTGTTTGAATATGTGTACTTGTATGTGTACATATGCACACATATACACATACACATTGTGTACCATAAGTCAGGGTCCATAAGTTAGTCACAGTACATTTTATGAATTAATATTTTTTCCAGAAAAATATTATACTTAGGAATATCCAAAGGTCATCAAATAAGCAAGGAAGTATTTAGAAGAAAATGGCAACCAATTGGAACATTTAACGTAATTTATATAATAAATTATGGGGATCTGACTTTTAGTACACCTTGTGTATGTGTGTTTTATGATGGCATCTGTATCCTAAAAATAAATTCCACTAAAATGCACCTCTTTCTGAGGACAAGCCTTATTATTCCTTATCATTTCCAATATCCCAGAAAATATGCCAATTATTTAATTAAAATGAATATATATGAATGCCTTTAAACAAATTTGGTACTTTAAATGGGTTATGACTAGACTGTAATATCACATTTCCAAGAAAATTATTTGCATTTTTTCAATTTTTTTTTTGCTATTTCATGGAGAATCTGGTTTGTTGATCAAAACAATTTTAGTATCACTAGTTAGCATTTTGCAATAATTGATCACATTAAATATTCAGCTTTTTCACTGGATGCATTCACTATTTTGATTTGTTTTATTGTTCCCCAATGTTAGCTCTGGCTCTTTAATCAATCTGAATCAATAATATTAAAATATTATTAATCAATAATATTAAAGATATTATTTTAATATTAAAAATCTTGTCATATCATCGCATCTTTTCAGAAAATCTTTTTATGAAACAATCAGAATTCATTGTCCAGATTTAAAAAAAAAAAAATTCAATTATCTTGCCCAAATGTATTATTATTCCAGCTTGTTTTTAATTATTCCATGACCTAATTATCATTATTAGTTTTGCTTTATTTTAGACATTTATGTAATATTTAATGAATTGATGTAATGAATATGAAATAGCAACAATACAGTAGGTGGGTAGAACTACTCCTTTGTTCCGTTATCTTTGTTGTAAAATTGGTGTGTGTGATCTAACAGCACAGGCAGAAACAATTTCCCAGAAAGCAATAACATTCAGCCATGAGCAGGCAGTTATTTTTAAGACTGAGAAGAAAGCAAGTAATTCATTACCTCACACGAAGAAGATTGAGTGCGATAACTTGGCACAATCTTGAAGGTGATGCTGCCTCTCATTTCTCTCTGGAGAAAGTAAAAGCATTTGGTTTTTTTTTCCAAAACTCAAAACAAATAAACGGAGCACCCAAAACCATCTAAGATCATAATGCCTATGGTTTTATTTCTGAAATTTAGTCACCAGATATCAAAAGGGACCCAAATACATTAAAAAAAAATCTGTATGCACCAAGCTGAAGTGCTTATAATAAGTTTAGTATTTTAGAGCATATCATATTTGCTAGTAGCAAGCTGTTTTTTTGTCTTTGCAGTTTTATCATGCTCCCTCTAATTTGTAGTTACTTCAGCAACGAAGACACTGAACCATTTTTAAATGTAGTTGTTAACTACACGACACTTATTAAACATACTATACATAGGTTATTGGTAAAGTATAAGCTTGCTAATAAAATGGCATAAGCTAAAATGTCCAACAAATTACCTTTTTAAAACAGAAACAAAATTACTGAAGATTATTTTTTAAAATTCACATAGCAATTCAACAAAATTTGCTGAAAGCAATCCACTTTCCTTTTGTGAAAAAAAAAATGAAATCAACCTGGATTCCAAGAATGGGATTATTTTATGGACAAATAAATGTACATGCATGTAGGAAAAAGATAACAAGGAAAATTAAATCAGACAAAAATGGAAGTTGCTTAACAGAATGTTCTGAAAATACTCCTCTTGTTCTTAGTATTACAATGTGGATTATGTTTAATTATATAATATTATTATATATAAATTATATAACATTCTAGGTTATAAATGAAAACAGAACTCCTGTTTTCAACAAAATGTGAAGACTAATCTATGTAAAAAATAAGCCCAATAAATATTAACCCATATTCTACAATTGTTGAAATTGAAATTTAATTAAATAGTAAAGTGTTATTACTAAATATTTGTCAAACTTTACTCCTTAGTTAATGAACACTGATTGACTGTACTGACACAGTCAATTATTATTTTTATTCCTCTTTTCAAAGTATTATTTGGAGTTCATGCCAATTTAAAACAAGAGAGAGGACCTGGTTCCTGGTTTATTAAAAAAAAAAAAGACATACAAAGGAAGAAGAGTTGGAGAAAAGAGAGAAAAGAAGCACCCATTTTCCGGAATATTTCTTTCCATAGGCTTAAACTTAGTTAAATTTGGATTTTGTTGATAGTGCTTTTCTGACTTTCTGGCTGCTGATGGAATAAGAATGCGCTAAACATTAACTCCTTTGGGGGGAAATCTGGGCATATTGTACACAGCCAAAAAACAGTAATGGGTTCAAAGGAAATATTAAGGCTGTTTTTACCAAATTCCAGGTTAATGTTGATCCTGCTAGTGAGAACATGGGGCTGCCCTTGAAGAGTATCCAGAAGCTTCGGCTGGTATAGAATGCAGGAATGCGGGCAGTTATGTGCACTTGAGCAGTACTTTATACCTCTGCTCTGTCAGCTGTATTGGCTGTCATTCTCCCCAGCTATTTTAGCCCACCCATTAAATCAGGAAGAGAAGTCACACTTCCTGACTTCCCAGGAATCAAAAGCTACAGATCAGGTGGGTCTCAAGAGACAAGATTTCTTTGCCATGATGTTCACTTTATGGAACATCCCCCCCCTCCCAAACTGATTAGCTTCACCCAATCAACATTATGGCAGGCTCTTCTCAAGGCCAGGCTATATCATCAGGCCTGGCATTTCCAGGGAACCGGAGATATGCTCAGATAGCTCCATTGATGAGGTGCCATGTTTATCTTCTCTTTGCTTAGGGGTTTATATATTTGCTTTTATGTTATTTATTTCTTAATGTAGGTTTTCACATTTTTTTATATATGTCATTTTTATATTTGTGATTTTTATCCAATTGTGTGATTTTGGTTAGAAGAGTGGTAATACAAATTTGATAAATAAATCAGCCAAAATGGGACAAAACTATGAACTAGTGACAGATTACTGCTAATGAGTCATACATCTCCAGAATACTGGTTTATCTTTTAATATACCAAATACTGCCAATATCAGGTTAATTTTGCTGATATAATTTTTCAGAGGCATAAAATGAAGTCTTTTAAAAAAGTTATATCATAGGACTTCTTAAGTTTTAACTCAAACATGACTATGATACAAACCATCTTCATATATGGTCCATCTTGTTTTATTTGAAGAATTAAATAAAACAGAAAAGAGGACCAAATCTATAGAATGTCTTACTATTTGAGAAAGGTTTGCAGAAAAACAAGCAATCTGAAAAAAACAAGATCCAAGCAATATTATCAATGCTAGAGGGTATACATAGCTGTATTTTGAGTAATATTTTGAATTGTGGTGTTTCAGAGGTTAAGTAACCTTTAACTCATACAAAAAGTAAAATGAATCAGATAAAAACTTTTTACATACTTACAAGCATTTTCTGAAGTTGTTCCACTGTTTGATTTGCCACACTAATCCCATTTATTTCCCGAATTTCATCCCCTACATGAAGTGTACCTACAGAAGCAGTAACACAAAATGGCACAATTACAAACTATTCTATTATTATCCCACATATCATTCTGTATGTATAATTAAATATTGTAAACAATTAGAATTTCCTCAAACTATGTGGATACAAAATCTTGCAAACTTAAAAAATTACTAGAAGTCTAGCTACATAATCATGAACATGTTCTGCTACATTCAATAGGAATACTCCCACTTAATTTTGAATAAAATTGTAGCTTCAATAAAAGGAACCCACTGTTTTAACATGGAAAAGCAAGTACAGCAAATAGAGATGAGAACAGATAAACCTCTTTTGATAAATCTCTTATTTATTTATAAGTTTATCATCTTTTATAGACAAGTACTATTTTCCAAAATGGCTAACATCTATAATATTACAAAGACAGTTTCAGCTGTATGTATGTGCGTGTTTGTATAATATCTTGATACTATCAGAAAAAAAAGGTAACATTTAAGAGGTTTTTATTTCTTGTAAACTTTGACCAACAGCTTTTGTTAGTAATAACTGATATTAAGTAGGTTTTAGGAAAAAAGGCAAATAAGCACTGAAAATATAATTAACAAAGTAAGAAATACTATATGAAATCAACTGTAGCAATTGGAAAACATGGATATTTCTGAAATTAAGAAACGTCAGCATCTTAGGAAAAATGTGATTATTACTTCAAAATTTAAAAGGTTAAAGAGATAATATCAGTTTAGATTATATAGTGGTTGTACCTATTCTGGGAGATGAGTCAACTTTATATACTGTAAGCCCTGTGATTTTGAGATTTTTCTGGATCTTGTAAATTAAACAATATATGCTTTGTGTATGAAGGAATATATTAAAGAGTATTTGTCAATGGAACTTTTTGGAAAATGAGACAATACATATTATTATGATACATGTTACCACGACATAAACATCTGCTTTGATTATAGAACTGCAAGACTTTTGACAATTTCTCTATTGGAGATAATGATCTTACTGATGCAGTAGTTCACTTGTTATCTTTTGATAACAAAATATTTTAACCATTATATTTGTAAATTCTTGATTAAAATGTTAACTATATGGGATAATTTCCAGTTCAATGTGAAATAACATAGCTTATAGTATAAAGTAAATAAATTTGTTGTTTTTAATTATGACTTTGAAAACCTTTATATAATAGACTAGAAAGTAAGAGATTATGGCATAAAGTGGCCATAGTGGTCTGAGTGGTTATCAGCACACTGGCTACTATACAAAAAAAAATCTTGGTACCCACTTAGTACTTAGAAAATCTATGCATTAACAAAATGTCCATCTATCAATCACAACAGTTAAAATGCTTTGATCTGCACATATACTATGCTAATACATTATGACATTGTAGGTTCTTTGGAAGAATTTAATGTATATGAATGCCAACACCAGCTAAAGAAGTGGCATCTGTGATTTCACATTGTTTTGTGTATATAATAATAATAATAATAATAATAATAATAATAATAATAATTGTAGTTGTCAATGTTAATGCTGCAAATAATTATTATACAGCTAGCCACTGAGCTTTTTCAGTTGTGTAAATTGATGTATCAGAAATCTCTTGGTGGCTTCCTGTAAAATATGTTCCTCAAAAGCATATCTAAATTAGTTGAGGATATTCCAAATGTATAAAAGTTGGATGTTCAAAATTTCTTGTGCTCCTTCTTTTCTGCAAACTTGGTAATCATAAAATCATTAACTAAAGAGTGGATTTTAACAAGTACACTCCAATAGTGGATAGCATCATTTCCTATCTAGTATTCTATCTTTTTAAAGCTGCTCCATCAAATACTGGAGCAGAATTTTTCCAAGTTGCCCAGAAAATAAATTCAGAAGTGAGTTTAAATTACAAGGAAGTAGATTTTAATTGAACATTCAAAATTAATGCTTAATGAAAAAGTTGTTCAACAATGGAACAGACTTCAATTAAAATACATATCATAAATGATCCCAACAAAAGAAAAACACAGAGAGATTTTTAAAGGCAAAATAGTGTCACCTGATATTTTATTTATTTATTTTAGTAGGTCTACTCAATGTTCATATTTTCATTCAGTCTTGGTCACTATTCTGGAGTTAAGAAAACACTGGCTTTGAGGATACAAGTCCCCATGTCTACTCTCATAATAAACCCATACATTTCTTGGAAAAATAATTACTTGCACCCTTCATGTCAGGTAACTAGTGATTTATATATTTTAGTTGATATTGAGAATCTGTCCATCTTAGCAAGACATTATTTGATTTTCTTTGCTTGTTGAACTATTGATATGTGACTTGAGTAATAACAAGACTCAGTGATGCAAAATATTGTATTATAGGCAATATATGATTTTGACACCAAATATTCAAATGTCATTTAGATTCCATGTCTGAAAATTTGGATAGTATATAAAATTTGTGTTGTTCATTAACTTTTATATTTACACTAGCCGATAACCCGGCGTTGCCTGGGTATTTATGCCTTAAGCAGGGAATGCTGCAGCCTACAACTCCCAGCATTCTTTGCCCGATTTGCATGCCTTGCCTCTATTGGTTGGATTGGCCGTTGCTGCCATACTGTTGGTGGGGGGGGGTGTTGAGTTCAGCAGTGTTTTTGGGGGGCAAAGAAAGGCCGACGGCGTTCATGACCCCCCTAGTGTTTGTCTTGGGAGTGCAAGGTATGTGCCTGGCAAGTTTGGGCCAGATTGGTGCAGGGGTGGAGGAACCTATTCGGGACATACCCACAAACATACACACACACACGCTCTGTTTTATAGATATAGATTACCTTGTCTGTGAATCATTCCTCCATGCATAATTCTTGCTACAATGCAATGATTCAGTTCATTCATTTTTAAAGTGATTCCCTAATAAAAGAAATAAAGTAATTTAGATAATCACAATAAGATTTTTCAGGCATTGATCCAGTTTAAGCATTTTAACATTTAACAGATCAACAGAGTTGGAAGGGACCTTATAGGTCATCGAGTCCAACCCCCTGCTCAAGCAGGATCTCTACCTAGGATCGAACTCACAGCCTCCTGTGACCATGGTATGAAAGTAATCAGAGCCGTCTCAATTTACCACCACTATATCTATTAACATTTTGTTTCAATTCACAAAAGCACTGCCCAGAAATCATATGCATACTTCTTTTATCATACACCAAAGAAATACTTTATTTTTATTTATTTAATTTTGTTGTATTTATATGCTGCCCAACTCCCAGGGGACTCTGGGCGGCTCACAACAGAAATACAATACAACAATAAAAAATGTATATATAAAAAACAACATAACAAATTTTAAAAAACCATATAATATTTCTAGTCAATCCAGCCAATCTAGATCCAAGCCTGCCGAAATAGCCAGGTTTTCACGGCCTTCCGGAAGGCTAGTAGAGTGGGTGTGGTCCGGACCTCTGGGGATAACTGGTTCCAGAGAGCCTAGGTTCCATTAGATGGCAGTGATTGAGGGAATGTACCTGGAATCACCCACTCTGGCAAATATAGTACAGTGGACACAATTGGCATACAAGATGAATCTTCGTAAAGGCCTCCAAGTTGCACACCAGTTACATCTATGGAAGTGCAAACCCAGCAAAAGTCAAAGAGAATATATCACCTGAACCAGGAAAACTAAAATTGAGAGCCACTCTGTCTTGCTAGGATTGAGTCAAAGCTGATTCCACTCCATTCAAAACCTTGCAACCTCCAGGTACTGGACCTGCACCAGAACAGTTTAGTTGGCCAAGGGTGGAGATGTAGAACTGGATATCATTAGTATCCTGGTGATACTGCACCAGGTGCCCTAGGCTGATCTCTCCAGTGATCTTGTACAGACTATTAATGAAATCTCTTTCCTTTGGGGAAAAAAAACGTTTTCCCCTATCACATTGAATGAGAAAGCTGTAAAAATGCATGAGAAATGTTCAGCCTAGTAATAAACAGAACACTTTCCATTTGGAGCTTTATAGATTCTGGACAGGACTATTTAACTGGCAGAAGGCAATAAGAAACATTGAGTGCTTTTGGTAATCCACCATATATGTCAGTCACTTTCAAACTATTTCTTCATTAACTGATGCTTATAAATCCCTTGGTCTTCATTTTCAAGCAGGAAATAAATCCTTGAGAAGTGAACCATGGAGTTCCAAGAAAATAGATATGTGAATCTGAAACAAAAAAAATACGACACCTTAAGCACGAATTCAGCTTTGCAATTTTGTTTGGAGATCTTCTTTAGCAATCACATATTTTCATCCAGAAAAAATGTTTCTCAGAGTTTTCAGATTTGGAATCTGCTTTGCCCAAAGATTTGTTCTTTTAATTTATTTTCACCTTAGAACAAAAGAACTGTTACCATGACAATCTACAGGAGAGTGGGGGGTAGGGAGTGAATGACAAAGATGATTAGGGGACTGGAGGCTAAAATATATAAAGAAGAACGGTTGCTGGATTGGGTCTAGTTTAATGAAAAGAAGGACTAGGGGTGAAATGATAGCAGTGTTCCAATATCTCAGGGTGCCACAAAGAAGAGGGGGGGGGGTCAACCTATTCTCCAAAGCACCTAAGGGCAGGGTAAGAAGCAATGGATGGAAACTAATCAAGGAGAGAAGCAACCTAAAACTAAGAAGAAATTTCTTGACAGAACAATTAATCAGTGGAACAACTTGCCTCCAGAAGTTGTGAATGCTCCAACACTGGAAGTCTTTAAGAAGAGATTGGACAATCATTTTGTCCGAAATGGTATAGGGTTTCCTGCCTGAGTAGGGAGTTGGACTAGAAGACCTCCAAGGTCCCTTCCAACTTTGCTATTCTGTTCTGTTCTGTTCTATTCTAAAAAAATCTTTTGTGAAATTGGAACACAAACTCAACTCCTTCTGATGTCACATGGAAATATGTAAGAGCAGAGTTTATGATATTGTGATGCACATTTCATCATTATGATAAAACCTTAGCTTGCTGGAGTTGCTCCTGACTATTACTATGGCAGTATTTCAAAATGCAAATATGGATTATTGGCTCTTCCACATAGCACTGCTATAAATTGCTTTCCCCCTGTCCACAACCTACTTTTTACCGCAGGTTTCCTATAGATATAGACTTTGTATGACTAAGTATAATGAAATATGGGACTCATGTATACAAAGTACAGTAAGTATTAAAAAGCATAATAGTTGTGTATGTGTGTGTTTGTATAGGAGAAGTAGCAGAACCTGGGGGTGGTTTCAAAAGAGGAATCAGCCTAGAGTCTCTATGTAGTCATCAATGGACTAAGTCCAATTACTCCTGAATTCAATTGATCCTTATCTAACATCAAGATAGTGCTAATAGTTGCATAGATTCTTCTGCATAGGCATGATGAGTAATAAATCAGTATAATTGGAACTTGTGGTCCTGGTCTTTCATGCCTAACATTATGTCTCTGTGTGTGTCTGTGTGTGTGTATCTGTGTCTGTCTGTTTGTCTGTCTCGGTCTGTCTGTCTGTTTGTCTGTCTCTCTTTGTGTGTGTGTGTGTGTGTGTATGCATAATGTTAGTATTAGATATTTTAGAATTGTAATTGTTTACTCATATTATACTCTGTATTTACTTCTTAAAAATTCTTCACTTATTTTTTTGACCACTTATGTATTTCTTTTTATCCTCTGATGTGAACAAAACAAGTTTCTCCTCAGTTTTATTTTCAGAATCATTTATGTACGAAGCTACCCTGTCTTCCATTACATCCGTCAAAGTGAAAAGTCTCAAGCATGGGAGGTTTAAGTTGGCAAATTTGTCCTTTGCACAGACTGCAGGAAAGCAAAGACAAGAGGGAATGTTCTGTTCCCTTTGAGTCATCCACTTGTCAAGAGTTTTAATTTGTTGCCAACACTGTCCTTCTGCTAAGGATGAGTTTTCTGCTGCTGAAGATCCTCTTTTGCATATTTAAATATTTTGATGATATGAAGGATCAAGTATACAATCTGATGACCTTTCGAATTTTTCCAACTAACTGCGGTTACATGCAAATTTCAAAATAGAAACAGGCTTTGGTATGTATGTATGAGTGTGTGTGTGTTTAAAAAACAATTTATAGTTGTCTTAGTGTTTATAACAGATGCTTTCTCTTTCTCAGGTGTTGCATTTTAGTAAGTCAATGAGCTTTTGTCACATATGACTGATGACTCATATGTATTTCATCTGCACCAGGCCTCAAAGCAAAAATAGCATTTTGTTACTATTCATCTTGATTTTATGCTAAAAAAGTTAAATAACTGAGGGCATCTCACCTCAACTACTGAGTATCAAATATCTCCAAATATAGGGAATTCTTTAAAAAAACATTTCTTGGCAGAAAATATATATGTCAAGTTATACATTAGGTCATAGCTGGATGATGATTCAAGTATATTTTTGCTGTTGTGATTTGCACTCTGAAAAAAGAAAATAACGTCCCCCCCCTTGTGGAAGATATTACTAAAATTGATTAGTATTTGGAGTGATGACACCAACTTTTCTTGCTTCTGAGAATAATTATACATGATTTTAAATTTTGATTTTAAAAGGTGAAAGCGTGGTTGAAGAAAAGTACCACTAATCTTTGTGGCCCTTCTCTTCTCTTCTTAAACAAACATGTTTTCCCTCATAGTGCATTTTTATTTATTCATTCATTCATTTCGTATTTCATATTTCTAATCCACCCATCTCCCTCAAAGAGGGACTCTGGGCAGTGTACAATATAATATAATTGATAAATAAAACAACATACAAAATTAACATTAAAATTAAGTTGGGAAAAACACACACAGAGACACACACAATCTACCTGAGAACCCTGTTGCACATCAAAGTACAGCATAACTGTAATGTGTAATATTTAATTTTTTGGGTTTCCTTCCATGAAAGTAGAATGAGCAGTTGTGTTTCCTTCGTTGCCATCCCTATGCCTCAATACCTACTCCAGAGACTTACACAGAAAATATTAAGATTGTGCTAGAGCAAGAAATGGAATAGAACTGACAGATATATTCTTGGAAGAGGGAATCCTGTACCCTGAGGTGGGGGAAAGGGTTCAATCTATAAACACACTTCTATTTGTGTTACATTTTTCAGGATATCAAAGTGCTATGTTACCTTATAAAATACCTGATAAAATGTTTGCCATGCCAACTTATTCTAGTAAATTGCATGCATTGCTAATTTGCCTGTACATAATTTTTCATTCAAAAACATAGATCTGGTTTTATTTTGTTTTATCCCCACTCAAAAATTAAGACCTTATTTTGATATGGCTCATTACTTTCATAGATTGGAAACACAAAAACAAAATGCTGTATTTTTATTTCTTTTCTTTCCCAAAATCTTTGCATCATCTTTAGATCCTTACCAGGATTCAGTATACCAGTTGCTCATGTTCTGAAAAACAAAACAAATCTAGGATGTCAACAAAACCAGCCATGCATTTCTAGAGAAATAGATTTGCAAGATCTCTGGTATACACCATATAGCAAAACTGAATAAAGTCCAGTAATATCCATCCTGCACTGTCAGACATCCACAAAAAAGAAGGGTACATATTTGTGAGAGAAGCATCTGAAAAAGTATATGTTTCTTAACATTTTGTAAAAATAAAAAAGAAGGAGGAGGAGGAGAAGGAGTAAGAGAAGCATTTTTTATGTTTAGGTTTTTCAATAAGCAAGTATACATAACATCGGGGAAGTATATATCAGAGTGTTTGTAAGGACAGCTGTGCATATTGGACAAATTATATGCAAAAATAATATGTGCTAAGAAAAATGGGATTAAGAATGTATGCACATCTTTTTCTTTAAGAAAATGTATTAGAATACAATAGACAAGAATATAGTTCTCTGCTATCATGGGCAGTCATGGTGGAGTGGGTTTACTCTGAATTATACATTCTTAAATAAAATGAGCATATTATAAGAGTTCTGCAAATAAACAATTTAAAAATAGAGGAATCTTTTTTAGCTAATGCAGTGCTGACGGTTCTGCTTATAACAAGAGTTTGTTTTTATTTTGTTTTCCCCATTAGCCAAGCTCTATCTTCAATTGCACATACAGTAACTGGCTAATATCTCCTGCAGTCTCTTTGAACACATTTCAATTGTTTTTACCCTCTCAAATCAAGACAGAATGCACACATATTGCTATAGGCAACTGGTATGAAATAAATCTCTCAACATAATAAAAAGATGGGGACACCAAAGAGAACGTTTATACCAGTCTCCTACTCTGACAGAATTGTCAAGATATTTTAGCATCACCAAAATAAGAGGACCAAGGTTTGCTCACCTTCAGGGTCATTGCTTAGCAACATCAAGAAAATCAAAGCCAGAGCATTATCATTTAAAAACAAAACAACACTCCTCTTCTAATTCTATTCTTGCCTTGTATTTGTAAATGAAATGAATGAAATCTGAAGAGTTTTCTGCAATGAGTACTTATTAGTGCTTTGGAAGTGAACTTACTATCAGCAAAGCTATCCATTTTTGGTGGTTGATGACAAGAGGATAATTTCATTTTTCCTAGTACAACTAGCTAAGTGGTAGCTAGATAATTAGATAATCATTGATTAATTATAATATAGCTAGATAATTGTATTACTAGATAAGAATAAAAGCTGAGGTAAAACACAGCACTGTTTTCTCAAACATTCCCTCTTCAGGGTTTCTCTTGCCACCATTTCCACTAATTTGGGGGGAAAGAGGGAAGGAATCCAATCATAGGGATTTGGGCATTCACTATACTTATACAAATTGTTATGTATTGTATATAGTATACATAGTTTCAGTTGCAGTTTTCAGTCTGGTCCTCCTGTTGGAGTGGGAGGA
>JANHJO010002794.1:75449-87771 GCA_032468235.1 Pseudoxyrhopus heterurus
GGCGGCATATAAATACAACAAAATAAATAAATAAATAAATAAATAAATAAATAAATAAATAAATAAATAAATAAATATGCCTCTTTGGTAAAAGTACCTGATTTTTGGAAAAAAAAGATTTCCCCTGAGATCTGGAAGACAACCCTCCTTGTCTTCCAAAGAATTGGTGTTTCCCACAATCCTTGGGATTGTACAAACTGGAGCTCAATAAAACTCTAAAGTTTGGTTGGAGTGTTTTTTTTTGCTTTGTTTTGTTTTACTGCTTTTACTGTTTTAGCATTGCTTGTGAGCTACCCAGGGTTATGCCACTTAAGTTGGTGGTTATGAAAATCTAATAATTATTTATGTCAGCTGAAGTTTAACTGAATGGCATATTTTTATTTCTGCAGCTTCTACAAAGCTTGTGGGCACCTTTGGGAGGTTGGCCAACCTCCCAAACTTCAACCAACATTTTACTGTCCCAGAATAGCTTTAACAGTTCATGCTTAAATGATATTATCTGAGTTCTTTCAAATTAAACAGAGAAATCAATTTGAAACTCAGATTTTTTTTTCTATTTTTGCAAATAAACTGGATAAATACACTATTAAATCCTAAGGAAAGACACTGATGGAACTTCTCCCATGAGGTTTTCTCTCCTCCTAATATTTTCATTAAGAGAAAGACCCACCCCCACCCCCCAAGAAATCCTTGGGGGAAATACCTCCTTTCTGGGAGAAATAATCATTCCAAGTCTTTCTCCAGTAGATAATTTTGAAGAATCTTTATACCCACCTCTAGGCAAGTATTCCAACAGAGAATAGGATCCTATCATATGAACTCACAAACTGCAGTACTTATCTCTACAGAATCAAGGTTTTGCTTACAGTAAGTGAAACAGATATACAGAATAAATAGATAAATAGAATATACTAAGGCAAAATGTTAGCACGCTGTGCACTGAGAGATTCTAAAACAAAGCAAAGATAGGAAGTTCAGACCTCCTCAGTTCTTTATCAGCTTGAGGGAGTAACAGCAACTATGAAAAACAATCTAACAGAAAAATAGTTCAACAAGGTTTGCTTGTTTTAGCCTAATCTTGCAAATCAGATAGATATCTAGCTTTTCCTTTGTTTTCCCCTTCTGTCCCCCTTGCTACCGCATATAGGAAACAGAAGGTTAATCTTTCTTCTAGTATCCCAATCTCTCAGAGTATCCTGGAGATAGTAGTCATAAGCAGCTTGGTCTATGAAGTAAGGAGTTTTCCTCCACTACGTTTGTTCAATGGCCTTGTGCTTATGAGGCTAGGTGAAGCAGTCCCTGGTATGGAAAAGGCAGACACTAAGTTCCATAAATCTGCTTTGAAGTGAGAGAGAAAATAGAACAAGAAATCTGAATCAAATGTTAGCATATAGGAAAAGGTAGCTTTAAAAAACAATTCAGTTTCTTCATAAGAGCAAAGTAAATCTCTTATTTCAATTATGTGGGGGGCCAGGTATCTTATCTGGAATTAAGATGATTACAGAAACCTATTAGGATATGTTATGGATATTTACCAGATTTAGAAGATGAATTGAAGACTTTCACAAATCTTTCAAAGTCTTCAAAAAGACTTTCCAATCATCACCATCACCATCATCACCACCATCATCATCATCATCATCATCATCATCATCATCATCATCATCATCATTTATCCTTACTATTTTATTACCCTAAAGCAGATGTCCTTTTTGAAAGTCTTCCATATTGTATCTTCATAGAACAGGTTCTAGACTGTGATCGTCCAGCAAGTCTCATCCTGGAGGTACTACATTTTGCCCCTGGAATCTCAGGATAATCTTAGTTCTGGATTGACAACTTTCTCGTGACTGGAGTTTGTACATTTTTATTTTATTTTATTGTTAAGTAAAAAGTCATTTCAGACCCACACATAATGTGGCAATATTCAATCCAACAACATTGCTTTGTTTTTATTTGTCTTGTTCTCAGAAGCCTTGGGAGGGCTTAAGGCATACGCTGGAAGTAAAAAAGGCTTACATGTACTGTAGTTCACAGGCTGTGATTTTCCTCCTAGGGTCTATCTGAAGTCTATCTGAAGCCTCTCTTGAGTACTCTGGTACTTTATTGTAGAAATTCTGATGATCAGACTGAAACCTATGTGGAGTAATTTTATCTAATATAGGTAGACTTTCTGATTTCATCTGTTAATCAGGTATGATACATATATTTACTGTATCTTTCATTTAAAAGATTTTTCATGCTCTTTTGTTATTTAGTGGTATTTTGGGGATAGGATATGTTAATCCTTAATTAACAATGAATAAACATCTAGTAGACAATGTCTTGATATCTCAGTGTGACAGAAACAAATGCATGCCAAGCATTAAGAATGATTATCTCTGCTGTGCAATTTCCCTTTCAGAAAAGGGTAGTCACCAAATGAATCAACTCTTTCTCACCGGAAAGCTTCACATGTCTTATTCAAAATAGGAAGTTCAATAAAGCTGATCATGAGCTCTTGGAGGAAGAAAAGGGTTAAAGAATATACATAACTGTGCAGAACCAGCAAATCAGTTTTGACCTCAAGGTGTTCCTCAGGAGCCATATGAAAAAGAAAAGATAATTAGTAATAAATATAATTAGCAATTATGAGTGCAACTAAGCAGATGTTTATCTTCACAGATTGTTCCCACAGAACACCTTGTGGGCCTCGCATCACTGGTGACTCAGTCTCTCTCTCTGTGTGTGTGTGTGTGTTTTAGAGATAACTATCCTTTCTCTGCCTATGTTATTTAGACGTTGCAGCTATTAAATCAGAATAACTAATGGCCTTATCATTTTTGTTTTTAAAACTCCACCCATTATAATCCCTATGAATATAAGGAGGAAGGGAAGACACCAAGGAACATTAGAAAAGTTAGAATTGGGGAAGAACAGACTCAAAAGACAGGAGAATCTGATAGTCTTCTCACGCTTGATACCATCCAGATGTCAAGTCCCAGAACTCCCAATCTGTCAGTCCTTACTGAAAATTCTTAATGTCAATGCATTTGGAGACACCTCAGGAAAGATGGCATGTTTTATTATTGTGCCTCTTTTAACGTTTTCCAAGTACAATTCAGTTATTATTTATCACATATCTGGCTTCCCACTCAGAACAACTCTGGATGGCATTCAGATAAATGACTTTAAAAAGTCAAGCACCAATCAAACCATAAACAAAGAAAAGAAAAACAAAACAAAGCAAATAGTGGAATAAAAAGGCAGTAAACACTGTAACAACAAAACCCACATAGGATGAGCCAACATATATCTTTGCTCAATGGCTGAGCAAAGAATTAGAGGTTTAAAACTTGTCTAGAGGAGGACTGTTCAAATCTTTGGGGGGATGGTGTTCCAGAAGGCTGATGATGTGTCTGAGAAGGCACAACTGTCGGATCCTATCATATGTTATTGGTAGGATGAAGTTGAAGCATGCTGACTCTTTCAGATCATGTAGACAGGCAAACACAATAGGAGAAACATTTCAGATAACAAGATCCTATACCATGAAAGATTTTAAAGATGATAACTAGCAGTTGAATTACATCATTAATTATACTGGTAACCAATGTGTAACAGAGATGTTACATGGTCACATGTTAAGCTTCTGAGTGATGTTCAAGGACAGCCCCATGCAGACTACATTGCAGTCAATCAAACAAGAAGTGGAAAAAAAGAAGTGAATAAGGCACACATGAGCCAAGAAAGTGTATAACTGGTTTATAAAATGGATTCGTGCAAGGACCTTAAAGGCCACAATTGCTCAAACAAAACCTATGAGCAAAATAAGTTCCCCATATTGTATACCAGTTCCACCTTGGGAAGTGTTTTCTCACTTGGAATTAACAAAGGAAAATCCCCAAAAACAGGAGATCCATGAATCCAGAACTACTATTAAATAAGTATATGTGAAGTATATTTGCAGACTATATTGTTTAAGTATATTTGCAGAATATACTGCTTTCATGGTTTGATTCCGACTGTGTCCCTTTGAGAGACAATGGAAGAAGGGCAGATGAGGGCTGCATATTAGTAAGACCGCCCCTGCATTAAACTTGGATGATGAGACAGTCTAACTGAAAGTACATTGAACATTTCCATCTGCCTCAATCCCTACTTATTGTCCTTTGGAACAACCAGCATGTGTTTTGGCTTTCATTTGTGGCAAATGAACCTTTTTTTTTGTTTGGAACATGGAAGTTTGGAAAGAAATATGCCCAATCTGAAAATTCTCAAATGATCGAGGTTTATGCCATACTAAGCCTAGACAGATTTACCCATTCATGATGTTTGGCAACAAATTTCCCATTTTCTATATCTTCTTCTTCTTCTTCTTTCCTCTTTTCACACTTTCATATACTTTCAAGGAGGGAGATCGGACTCCAATTCTCCACAAGGAAAAAAGGGAGATAAAATGGCAATGGTCTGTTATGCTTGCCTCCTTGCTCCATTCACTGCATCACTCAATCCTCCCATGATGGCCTTATTTACTTGTTTGAAACTTTGGTTTGTAGTTTAGCTTCTTTTAACAGATCAAACATAAAATATTTTGTAAATAGAAGCAGAAACGCAACCTAAGGCCAAGATTTTCCTAATATATTATCTTGCTTTGCTGACTCTGAGGTTTATTTCCCCTGATTTATTTAAAATATCATAAAAATGTTAGGCTTTGGAATGCCAACAGAAGAGGCCAACAATGAATCAGAAGGCCAACAATGAATAGGCAAATGCATTTCCTGGAATGTATTTGGAAAAAATGGCATGAGGATTAATCTAAGAAGCTACAGAGAAAACCCCTTGCTGTATCCTGCCAACTGCACTTCTTAGGAAACTGAGATAATAGCATGATAATACTCCCCAGTCATTCCAGGAACTGTAATAGGCAGAAAGCTTCAGATACAAGTTTATATTGCCATGACTACTAAAGAGCATTGTGAACAACAAAAAGTAAAAAGTACTTTGTAATATTAAATAATATAATTATCACATCTCCCTTGGAAATGTCTTTTCTACCATTAACTTTGAAATAAAAGAATTGCTTTAAAGTAGTATGTATGTATGTATGTATGTATGTATGTATGTATGTATGTATGTATGTATGTATTGCCTTCAGTATTTATAAATAACTCAAGGCAGAGAATATACCTAATATTCCTTCCACCTCCTATTTCCCCCACGACAACAACCCTGTGAAATGAGTTGGATTGAGAGAGAGACAGTGGCCCCAAATTACCCAGCCAGTTTTCATTCCTAAACTAGAATCATACTCTCCTGGTTTTTAGCCTAGTTCTTAACCACCAGATTAAACTTGATGTTTTGTTTGTTTGACTTTAATGTTACCCAATTACAAACAATTCTTAACCAATAGTGCTTAACCTGCTGAACTAGAACTTGTTTGATCAGATTTAAGTCTGTACACAGCCAACATGGAAAATTATACACAGCCAACATGGAAAATTATTGAGTAATTTTTGGCCAGCTGTGTGTATGAAGTTCTTCATTTACAGATAAAGCAAAACACCTATAATTTATCATTATAAGAGCTACTTGAATGTTTTAAATTGTACAATATGTCTAAAGTATTAGATACATTTTAATAGTGTTCCTCCTAAAAATTAAAGCAACCAAGAAAGTTCTTTTTTCCATCCCTTTGACAGATGGGCCAAGAACCCAAAGTAAAAGCAAGCCTCCTAGAAAAGTCTCCTTGTTCCTGATCTAATCTAGATCAGGGTTGTTTTTGAGGCCTTGGGCAAATAACTCTGAATAAAATGGGATTATTACTTACATTACAGTAGTAAGAAGTAACTGAAAAAATGCTACATCAAAGTAAGTAGCATCTATCTAAAGCCTTGTTCTAAGGATATTTGCTATTATAAACGGCAATGTTTTTCCTTATCCAAATACATAAATTTTAATATTGTATTCTTATTTTGATAGTTTTGAAAAAAAATAGTTGGTACTTTACAATGAAAAATAATGATAGTGGAGCACAAAAGAGAATGAGATTCCTTTTATATCACTGTTAATGAGACACTCATATTCAAAATTACTAAATATAGACCAATTAGACAAAACCTGTTTTCATTAAAGTAATTACACTGGTGCCAGATGTTTTGATAAGGAAGGTCTGTGGACCACATTTGTTCAGTTGGCTAATGCAAACCTCCATCTTCTTTGTGAAAAGAATAACATTTTGAATATTGCCAATCATCTATTAGATTGGATCTCTATCAATGAGCAGGGTAGCTCACAAAGTACAGTGTGCTTGGTATTAATCTGTCTTCTCTTGCATTTTGTATATAGGAGTTTCATGCCCCAGTATTAACTTCTCAAGTAGTTTATAAAGAAGACTCATCACACTGATAATATTGTTACTAGTGCCTTCTATCTTTTGTTGATCTCTTTGTTTAAAGTGTTTATTCCCTAATCTTGACTAACTTAAGTTTATAGAATGAAAAAATGAATTGACATCAACATAGAATTCAATAGTTGTTAATGAATACCATTAAAATATGAATGAAGAAAATATTCATAAAATGGATTTTATTATAGTAATTTGAAATAGTTTAATAAAGTGAGTATGATTGGAAATAATTTTTATTGGTAATATGCATGACTTCTTGATTTGTTTTAGATTCTGATTCAATAATTCAAAGATGTGTTCCTTAACTTTAGATGGAATCACATATATCCTGTTTGATTAAAACATTCAGTATTTTCAATTTCAAATTTGCTAAAATCAGAAATCCCTATTCAAAAATATAACTCTTTTGCGGGATTTGGATGACATTCTGTGATAGCAGCTCCTTAGGTGAGGGGGGAATGCAGTATATTTGAGGCAGACAGATATAAATAACTTCGTGCTAGGAACTTTTGTTTTTTAGAATAAGACAATTGAAGACAAACTTGATACTTCTTATGGCTTTGTTTGTTAAAAATATAGCATCTGAAACTCTTAAAAGGTTCCAAGGAAATTTTAAAAATCATCAGCAACTTGCTTGTATAGCATCAGAATTCAAAACTGACTAGAATTGATTCAGAGCTGTTCAGGTGGTAATAATAATGGAAAGGATTTAATCAATTTTTTCCCCCCAAAATGTATCCTAAGAAACAAAAAATTAGAAGTTTTGCCTGCCTTTACTTTCAGATGATACTAGAACACCACAAATCCCTAGTTCAGGGCTGTCAAACTCCTGGCCCATGGGCCGGATGCGTCATGTGCTGGCCACGCCCTTGCCCAGTTTAGCAAAGGGGGAAAAGTTCTGATACATCACATGATGCTGCTGTGACGATGTGAGTTTTATACCTCTGCCCTAGTTCATCATTTTGCAGGAGACATCAGAGCTCAGTGGAAGATCAGATGTTTGTTACATTGTCAAACATCAGCCCGCAGCATCCATGTCTTGAGAAGATTTCTTTGTCAAATCCAGGAGACTTGTGATGGCTCAGTGCAGTCAATTCTCACCAAGATGGAAACAGTGAACAATTATAATACAGATTTTTATAGTCCTAAAAGTTACAGCCTGATATATGAGTGTGTCCCTTAAACCTTCAAGTCTTTTGGGGCGTGTTTTAGCAAATTGCTGCTCATATCTTCTTATCCTTTTTATTCTACACTTGTATTTTTTCAGAAAGTCTTCTTTCCTCTTTGCTAAAGAAATCTGTGACAAAACCAATGATTGGATCCTGGGATTGCTCCATTTGTCTTTGCATTCTTAGTAGAAAATAAAGAGTACTGCAGAGACAGATCTTCCATTCAAAGCTGTCTGCTGAGAGCACTGTGTATTGTACATGTTATAAAAATAGGATTTAGTGATGTTCAGAAAACTTCTCCATGGAATAAAAACTAAGTATAGAACCCTCTGAAATTGTAAATGGAATATATCAGGACTGTAAACAATAAACTGCAAACTCTTCAGATGCATAAGCTGAAGTATTATACAGAAATATCTTACAAATGTTAAAAAATAACAGTATGATGTTGTGGGTTCATTCTCTCTTTTTTGCTCTTTCTGTTATTACTTCTTTTTCTCCCTTCCTTTCCTTCTGAAGGAAATCTGAGTATGAAATAGTCAAGAACCCTCTTTAGGAATAACTAAATTGCTACTAAAAGTTGCAATATAGCCCCAAAGTTAGTCATCAGAAAGGATATATCTAGAAGCAGTAATAAAAGCCCATTTTAAAACAGTACAGAATACAAGAGCTGTATCAAATTCTAGGGCTTTAGAAATTCATACCTTGGCCTAAATGTGGAAAGGACTTTTATAAACATTATGATTAATGAATTGTGGGAAAGTGAAGAGAAATGTGATCTAGGACTACAAATGTTAAATTACTAAAGGAACGAGGAGATCCAAATTTATGAAGCTTACTGGATAGACTTGACAAGCTGTCTTTCAACATTTGGGAGTGGGGGAGATATAAAAAGAAGTCAGGATATTGGCCACAATTGTGTGACTTAAATCCCACCCATCTTAAGATGGGTTCTATGAATGACAGGTGCAAAAAGAGATAAGGGCTTCAATGCCCTTACTATAGGTCACAATAGTGTTTAATACATTTTGCTGTATTTTAAAAGAGACATTCAGTAACTATATAACCACCCAAAATTCTGTGAGAGAAGAGAAGAGAAGAGAAGAGAAGAGAAGAGAAGAGAAGAGAAGAGAAGAGAAGAGAAGAGAAGAGAAGAGAAGAGAATTTTGGAACCATTGAACAAATCTTTCAGAGCTCCTGGAACACAGGGCAAGTGCCAGAGGACTGGAAAGGAGCTGATATGATTTCCATTTAAAAAAAGGAAAAAAATAGAACTAGGAAACTACAGGCCAACCACTTAAGAATAAGCCAGTATGCTGCAGCTGCCAAAAAAAGCCAATAGAAGTTCTAGACTGTGTCAACAAAGGGATAGTATCAGAGGTGGACTGCATTTACCTTCACAACGGGTTCGCTGGTTGTGAGCGCGGTTGTGACATATGCAACAGAAAACAATTCCAAGAATAAGCACCCGTACTTTCATAAGGGAAACTCAAAAACACAAAAAAGAATAATTTGAAATAAAATTTCAGTCTCTGTGAGACTATAGTAGAAACTCCAAATCTCTTTTTCAGTAGAAGGTAATGTTGGTAAAACCTAAGCCTAGCAGAGTCAGCATAGCATTAATTGTGAAAAAAGGCCACAGTATCGCTCATCTTTCTCTGCCATGGATAACATATGACAGCCATAAAGTATTTATTCCAACAAGATCATTTTATTCTCTTTGAACTACTTCATAGTTAGAGTGGAAACTTTAATTTACAGATAAATTACAGTGAATAAATAGATGCTAATGAGATCACATGAAATAAAGGCAAACATCCAGTTGTTATCTGTCTGCATTTCTACATTTCCAATTTCATGTTGCTTGATAAACAGTTGTTTGCATTCCCCAGTTCTAACCTATCTCTGCTAATAAGGCTCAGTTTCAGAATGGATAACACAAAATGCCATTTTTTTATCTTTAATTAAAGAGAGGGAATGGAATGCAACATGACAGATTTCAGTACTCTCTATCAGTGGAAGAACAACAACAAAAAGGATGTATTCTGTACATCTAGGCAGCTGGGCACCAATCAGGTTGCTATACTATTATCAAGGGACTTCCATTTCTGTGTTGGATTTTCCTGAGCATATTTACAGATTTCCTAATTTTGTTTGAGGAAAGGTCACTGACTTTCCTTTAGAGTCAAAGACAGGAGGGTTTCTACTCTTTCTCATCAGTACTAGTTAGCAAAAGATACTAATGGGTTGTGTCAATAAATAATTTACAGAAATGTAACTTTTATTCCTATAAAATAGTATTTAGCACTGGATTTTAATCTCAGATTTAAGCAATCAGTTCTATATGTCTTGCATCTCAATGGGAAGCAAATTTTTGTTCATTTACTGCGCATTCTTGTTATTCCAGCTATTTATTCAGATGCTGACCTCAGCGAATACAGGTGTCCTGCTTGTAACAGCAAGGTTGCAAGAACAATGTAGGATGGGATTGATGCAAGTGAATCTCAATCTGTCCTGCTAAATAAATGCACAGAATGGATCTCCTTTCATGGCAACACTTCATTCAACAGCATACCCCTTTTTCATTGTTTCTGTTAGTCAGATATATCCTCCAGCAAAGTGATTCCGCCGACCCATTTGAAAGAGGAGGAGTGGGGGCACATCAATTTGTGAAGCTCATCTGAAGGGGTGTACTATACAATCCTTAATCAAAGCAAAGTGGCCCTTTGAGAATTAGCACAGCCCTAGTGATAAGCAATGAAAAGAAGATCGGCAGGGAAACTGCTGCAATCGCCCTTGGATATGAGAATGCCTCTGAGCAACTTTGCACAATTAGTGATAGCGTCTGGAAGAAGCATGTCAATGAACTTACTGAAGAGCCTGTCTGTCTGATGTGATTGGGGATTTTGCTTTCTCAACAAACAAACTTGAAAAGTTTCTTTAATTAAGAAATCAAGGCAGAATCAGCAGTTTTATAGGATGTCGTGGAGTCTTATTAACCCTGCTGTCATCAGATCTGTCTTTTGCTGTGTTATGGAATAGGATTTCCAAATCATTTGAATGAATGCTATGCAAAATGCAATCAAAATGCCCTTTCTCAAAGGAAGGAGTCAATCACATGCTCGAAGGCTCAATACACCTGCCTCAAGTGCTTTCCCAGGTTTTCATGTATATATGTATGCACACAAATCATGTCCATTGGGACTGCTATTGAAGCGAGGCTCTTGAACCTGTTTTAACAAGCCTTTCAAGAGATGTTTCTCTACTTTGAGGGAGGGATACCTTTGCTCACATGAGTACATTTTGTGAAACAATCTTTTTGAGGATTTGCATAGCCTGGATGATTGAACAATAGCAATAGCACACAGTTTCTTCTCCATTCTTTATGGGTATTATTTATCAGTTTAGTTAGAGGCTATGTATAATTGGATTTTTAATTAAGATTTTGCAAGAGGGTAAGATGGGGAGATAACAACTTGAGTGACTCCAGCCATTTCACCCTGTTGATTGTTGTCTTTCTTCTGTATGCTAGGCAGCAGAGAAAATATCCATAGCCTTTTGTCTGGTTCATTGTAAACAAAACATGCATTTCAAATAATCTGTCTAGTCAATGCAACTCTAGTGTCCAAAAGAAACAGTAAAAAAACTTAAGAATCTCATTGAAAAAGGAAAGACAGGGAGGTAGGCAGGCTAGACTATATTTCTCATAGACAGAAACCAAATGCAAACAAACAGAAGCACGCATGCACATACACACACACACACAAACACACACACAAACAGAGCCAGTATTTTAATTTTTTGTTACAATGGACTATATTTCTTCTAATGCTTTAAAAACTGAGGCAAGGGTTCCCTGGATAAAGTGATTAAATTCAGGAAAATAAAGAAGGAAAAGGGAAATAATTTCAATGAAGCTGATGGCTTTAACAAGTGTAGGGAAATGTTTATTTCCAAAACATTTGCCTTGACAATGGAAAATCCCATAATAAAACCCAAAAGATATTGGGAAGATTACTGTTATAACACAATGGAAAAAAGTTGTGCTTGCCTCACTCCTGAACTTTATCAAAATATTGGTTTTCTTGAAATAGCCAAGAATACAATGTCCAAGATGCCTATCCAGTGATTTTTCTTTTCATTTTGTTTATGAGGTTGGCAGTTAAACATGAATTTCAGGATGTTACTGGCTCTGTGACAGAAATTCCTAAGAGATAGGGCTGGTACCTTTCTCCTAATATAATTAGTATCCATTGACCCTAGCAAGAATAAATGATCTGTGGGAATGTGAACCAGACAATATTTTAATTTCTTTATTACTGGGGCCTGGAACTCTACAACACTCAAGTCCAAAGTCTTCTGGAACAGCCAGGTTTTGGAAAGACCTTGTTTTGGGTCTTTCACAGCTCTTCCATTTAGATGCAAGTCTTGTTCCAGCTAGCCAAAGTTCCTTTTCTCTGAATGGATATGTGAATAACTAAGTGTCAAGTTGATGAGGGTGGCATCGTGCCCACTGAAGTAACAGCACACCAGAACACCAAAGATGTCACCAGCAAAGATGGTCTTTATTTGGCATAGCAATCAAGAAACAGCAATAGTAATGTAGTAGTAAGCAAGATGATTAAGGAATGAAATATAATTACATGTGAATCCCTTATATAGTGTTTTAGAGAATGGGTGTAAAGGATGTCACATGGGTAGTCAGGAACCTAGAAACATTGTAAGGCAGGAAGACAGGAAAGGATGTAATTATCTGGAAGGAAGG
>JANHJO010002794.1:105535-115860 GCA_032468235.1 Pseudoxyrhopus heterurus
TATTTAAGGTTTTATAGTTGTTATTAACTGTTTTTATGTTTTGTATCAATTGGTGTGTTGTAAGCCACCCAGAGTCCTTCAAGAGTGGGGCGGCCTATAAATGCCAACAATAAATAAATAAATAAAAGAAAGAAAGAAACATGAGTCTGGGATAGAACTGTAATATGAAAAACTATCTCAGACAAGAACCTCTCTAGTTCTAACAAAGATAAGGGGAGACAGGGGGACAGTGTATTTAGGCTTGCACGATTCTACTGTTATAACCTTATAATAAAAGAGTATTCACCTGCATGACTTGAGTTGCCTAATCTAGTTTATTTTGAGGGACTGGCAGCAACTTTGTTTCTAAACAATCTCGGAAGAGGATGGTGATTTTTTTTTTTAAAAAAATAGTAATTTGATTAAAAATAAAATCGCAACAATACAAACTAAAAAAGAATAAAAATAGAAAGTGGAAAAAAGAAAGAAAACAAAAAATAGGAAATAAAAAATAAGAATGTAATAAAACAAAACAAAAATTCAGAGAAATGACTTCTCCCTTCATTACAAACATAAATGATATTAGTAACATTATCTTCTCTTAAAATATAACAAATAATCTCTTTTTCCCATATCCTATCTCTTATCTGTAAATAAATTGTTAAAGCCTCATCATTTCAGTCCTGATGTAACTAAAATCCATTAACGGTTACTAGAGATAACAACATACCTATTTGAATTTTTGATCAAATAAACCATCTCAGCATTCTTTCCATTTATTTCTAACAATCTTGACCTTTAGGACAAATACTATTCTAGAAATTTCTTTTCATTTTATCTTTGTCTCACAAAATTCTTCAAAACTTTAAGAAGCCTCTTTTTGTAAAATTATGTAGGTTATTCTCTTGGTTTGTTAAGCCTTTTAAGACATCAACTGATTCCTTTCCTATGTCCATCTAACATCATTTTTCATATCTTTCTTATAGCCTGTCATTTTTAAATCCACTTTCAAATCAGTCTCAATCTTGTCAGACAAAACTTGCTCCTCTTCCATAACATGTTTTAAGCACATTTTGTCTATAGAGAGAGACAATCTTAAATTAACTACTGGGTCCATTGTTACAAAATATTCTTTAATATGTCCAATGTTAACAATTTTTTTTTACTTCATTCTATACTTGTAAGTCAGGTTTGAGTGTTATTCTTTAATTGTAATATTTAATTTCTTCTAGTTCTCTCTAGTGTCCAATTTTAAAGTCTTATCTTATTATTTTAAAAAGAATAATTAAAAAAGCATTTTCACATATGAAGGATTCTTTATAATTAATTCCAAAATCTTATTTCAAATTTATCTGGACCTTTAGTCTATTTGTAAATTTCTAAAATCAAAGTTTTAATTACTCTTTTGCTATTTATTAGAAAAATTAAATTCTTAAATTTATATTTAAATATTATTTTTCTAAGGGTTGAAAAAAACTTGCTAATTATTATAAAACATATCATTGCAAAGGCTCCTAACAGCTGAAACAAAATGTATAAGCAATTTTCAAAAGTGATTAGAAAAGTAAGTGTATTATCCTTCCAAAACCTCTGACTGTGGTTTGAGCAAGATAGCAATAGCAATAGCACTTAGACTTACGTACCACTTCATAGTACTTTACAGCCCTCTCTAATTGGTTTACAGAGTCAGCATATTGCCCCCAACAATCTGGGTTCTCACTTTACCAACTTCAGAAGGATGGAAGACTGAATCAACCTTGAGTCAGTCAGAACTGAACTGCTGGCAATTGGTAGAATTGGCCTGCAATACTGCATTCTAACCACTGTGCCACCATGGCTCTTTCCTCATCTCCCAATATTCAAAGTCTGCTATAGATCATTGCACTGTGATATTTTCATGAGGAGGAACTGTATTGATCTCTTGTGAGTGATCTCAAGTCTTCTCCTTATCCAGAAGAGAAGAATTTTCAAAGAGCCTAACCACTTGCCAGCTCATTTCACGGCAGTTGGTGGTTCAGCTTTTTGTGGATTTCTTTTCATTCTATCATTTCTAACCTGGAAGTCCAAAAGCTGATGGCGATTTTCTGTCTGCAATTCATTATCCTCATTGTTACTTCAACATCTGTAAGCAGCAAGATAATACTATTTGTGCACATGTGATACACACATAAACAAAAATACATAGGTCTATGCAGGCGAATGTCCTATTTTCCCAACCTTCAAATTTCAAGTCATAACATTATGTCCAGGACCTTTGGGGAACAAGAAAGTTGCCACCAAATATAGACCATGAATATCACAGGACAACTGATAGAAGGGCTTTTTTTTTTTAATCTCTCAACTTTGATCTTTAATCATTTATAATTTTTGAACATGATTTTTTTCATTTTGAAATCAACCCATTAATGGAACATAATTGGCATTTAGATCAGCTTTATGTACCACATCAAATAATCTGTCGTTGTTGCTAACCAGATTATCATTAGTCCAATCCTTTAAATTCAATTTTCTGTAGAATCCTCAGTCAGATTAGAATATATATTGAATTTTTAGATTCTTATAGATCTTGACAGTCCCTTTCCTGAGTAGTTCTCGATTACGTTAGAAGAGAAAAATATAGTAAGAGCCTTGCTGGAACAGACCCAAATTCCATCTTGATCAGCATTCTTTTGCTCATAATGATAATCTAGGAACTGGAGTTTGCATAATGCTTTATTGGGTAATGCATGACAAAAATACTATTAATTCTGTTCTACTGCCAAGGTAAAAGGCACACTTTTTATGGAGAGTATGGGAAAGGCTAAAATAAGACAACTCTGCAAAAGCAACATTACTCGGTCAAAAGACAACATAAATTATAATTTTCTAAGTGACTCAAAGGAATTAAAAGCAACAATATGAGTCCTATCCAGTGTATATTTATTTGTGCTGTACAGATTTTGCCAACATTTCCTTTTTCTGTTTGTCATTCAGTGTGCAAACAACTCTGGCACACGGGGAGAAACAAGGGGGAACAGAATGGCATAAGCAGCATTGTCTCATTGCAACACAAGGCCCACTCCTTTTGCACATATATTGTGACATCACAAATATAAAGGATTCAGAATGGCACTCCATTTGTAATTTTTACAAAATGTACCAAGGGTTGTGGGTCTCCAAATCATGGTTCTACCCACTTTTTTAGCCCTTTTAACCCTCAACCGCTGTTGCGATCAAGTCCACCACAAGTCAAGCTCAAGTCAAGTAGTTTCTTGTAGGTATTTTGATGCTTCTTCATGATAGCATGGTTTGCCTTCCCTTTTATTTTGTCCTTTCCAAATTGAACCTTAAATCCCAGTGTGGGTTGAATCAAACCATATTGCCTCTGAATCTCAAAGAGCTAAATGTTAAGGAAGAATGATCGTCTCCATCTCAGTTCTCCAATTCAATTTAAATTGATTCACACATTCCAAAAATTTCTGAAGCACCCAGAGGGAATTTCTCCTTGAACTGCTTAAGCAGTCGTATCTTCCAGAAGGCACAGCATGTCTGCTTTGAAAGAGATCTCCATTTTTTGTAGTGAGTAACTTTCACAGGTGGAATTTCTACCCAGATGGGCAATGAAGTCACTGCTGATACACTCGCATGCACAGACTGCTTCAGTCCTTTAAGAAACCATTGCTTGGCAGGAAGCCCTTTTTAAAATAGCAATAGCACTATAGCAATAGCACTGTATTTATATACCACCTATCAGGGCTTGCAACCCTCTCTGAACGGTTTACAATGTCAGCATATTGCCCCAACAATCTGGGTTCTCATTTTACCGACCTCGGAAGGATGGAAGGCTGAGTTGACCTTGAGTCTGATGGGATTCGAACTGCTAAATTGCAGGCAGCTGGGAGCTAAATACTTAATTACAAAGTACAGCACTGTTAACCCTCTGCACAACCAAGGCCCTAATCATTAATAATCAAACTTTGTTTTTCTTCTTCTACAACTTGATGAAATTGCAATAGCCCTCTGTCCCCTATTTTTCTTGGCAGGTATAACCTGTCGATGTCACTTCGTGGATGTAAAGCGTGGTATATATTCAAAAGTTTATTATTATTATTATTATTATTATTATTATTATTAGTAGTAGTAGTAGTAGTAGTAGTAGTAGTAGTAGTAGTACATTATTTAACAAATTGGAAAACAGTATACTAAGCATTAAACATCTGCCTAGATTCTCTGTATCAGTGAGATGTGTGGCTTGGAAATTTAATAATTTGAAATTTAATAAATAAATAAAACAGATGCCTTGGCCTTGTAAATTACTAACAGTTACTATCAGACTTAAAAGGTCCTCTGATGCCTGCAGCAATTGCAGAGTTGGACTTGGAGTTCCTGGATGTAATTTGTTGAGATTAAGATAAAGCACCTTTTAAACTCTGCCTTACGATCTAGAGATGGTGATGAGAAAGAAATATGGGGATCCCACAACTCTGGAGTACCTATAAAATATTGTGCCTGCTTCAGCATTTATCAATTTTTAACCATTGCTGTAAGGCTTCAAGAAATCAATTATTTCCCAGTTTGCCAAGGGACTCAAAACTATCCTAGATAAACTAGAAATCAATTTTATTGCCCTGCTGGTGGGGGAGGGGGGGAGGGGGTGTCCACACTGAAAACAATGGCTGTATTCTTTATTACTATTATATTGGCATTTTTTCATTCCTCATACAAAATTAAAATAGTAAATTCAGATTCTTATTCACCATCTTTCCAGTTTATTGTTCCTTACACCTAAAGAAGAATAAAATAATAAAATATGTTTTTCTTATCCTGAAAAAAGGTAAGCTAGTATAAAAAAAGTTATTAAATCTTTTTTCATCTGCTCCAAATATTGGAGAATATATGGAGGACATGTGAAGGACTCTACAATCCAAATGCTATGGTTCAGTTTATATTTTCTATCAAAGCAGCAGAAATTTCTTAGCTAGTTTCCCTCCCAATCCATTTGGCTGACTCAACAATTGAAACAATCTAAATAATAATCTTGAAATAATATTTTAGCATTATCTTATTTAGAAGTGGAATAGCTCCAATATTTGGTGTCAGGAATAAACACTGGAAGAAATATGTTATCCAAGGAATCTGAACACATACGCCCTCTCCAGTAGTAGAGATGGTACATACAGGGCATGCAACAGTGGAATTGATTGTGGCTTGAGGGTGCCCCTTTCACCTGTTTTTATCTTTTTATCTTTGTTTTAATTCTATTTTTTAAACTTTGCTTTTAACTGTCTCTTTTTATACACGGTATGGCTTTTATTTGGATATATATAAATTAGATAGATAATAGAAAGGGAGATGAGACAGAGACAGACAGAAAAAGAGAGAGAGAGAGAGAGAGAGACAGAGACAGAGAGAGACACAGAGACACAGAGACAAAGACAGAGAGATAGATAAAATATTGATTTGTACAGGTTTTGGAACTCTCTGAGCTTGATTGTTTAGAGGTAGTCATTTCATTATCCAACTAGGTAGCATCATCAGTGCAAGTCAGAGTGGCATTTGTTGACTGTTTATATATAGTAGTTCGCCCTGCTGATTTTGGTGATTGTTGTTTGGCTAGCACTACATTCATTTTGGAAAACTATATGTTGAATGTTACCTTCAACATCATATTTTGAAATATGGGTAATTCAATTCTTAAATAAATCAGTTGGACAATTTTACCATTCTTATCTGTTTTCAAACCTGGCTAACATGTCCTATTAGGACACTGCTTTTATAGAACAGATGAGCAATGCATACTATTATCAGAGTCACCTAAGGCAGGGGTCCCAACCTCCGGTCTGCAGCCCAGTACTGGGCTGTGGCCTATTTGGAACCCGGCCACACAAGTGGCAGGCTGGCTTATATGTGCACAGCTCAACTTGCACATGCACATGCACTCACCCCTTGCACGGTCCAGTTTCCCACTCCCCCCACCCCAGAGTGCCAAGCTGCATAGGTTGGGGATTGGTGACCTAAGACATGAAGACTATATGAGTTGTCCGGCTAAAGCAAGTATCTTCTAAAAAGCAATAATATGGAAATGTGCTGGAGGTGGATCACTTTTGTGCAAAGACAATTTCAAAGCCTGTGGGAGAAAACAATGATAAACCACTATTTTACCAAGATAATTTAATGGATTAAAAACTAGATAAAGTGATTAATGATATAGTGCTAGATAATGAGCCCCTCAGGTCAGATGGTTCTTAATGTGCTGCTGAAGAAGGGATGAGGATCTTTTGGACTAATAATGGTGTTTATGACATGGCTAAATTAAAGTCTTCAGGGCATTTAGTTGCTGAAAAAAAATGAAGCTGAAAAGACAGAATTACAGTGAGAATTGGAATGCAAGAAGCATAGAAGCTAGAAAAACTCTGCACAAGAATCACTTATACATTGATACTTTAGGCATCAGCATATTGAAATTGATTGGAATTGGCCAGTTTCAATCAGAGTATTATACAGGCAGTCCCTGATTACCATGGCAATTGGAAGCTGGATTGTGACCACTAAGTAATGTAGTCATTTAGTGTGATATGAGCATATCGTTTAGTGATGTTGAAACCCCAAGATGTGTAGATCACTAAGTGGGAAGTTGTGGGAATCTCAGATAAGGAGCACAGAAGTTGGGAAGTGCTGTGGATGGGGGAAGCCTTTGTAGGGCTGGTACAAGCCACTTGTGATTTGTGGGATGCCAGGTATGGGTTTGTGAGGGTGAGGCTGTGTGCAAATTTAGGAAGGATAGATGGTGTGGCATGATGGCATATCAGGGAGGCCAGGGGATGAATAGCACAGCAGGGTGTAAACACAGAAAGGCTAGGGGGACTTACTAGAATTCAATGGCAATCATATGAGCACAGGGTGCTGCAACTGTTGAAAGTGTGAGAAGATTGCCTAGTGCATAAATCTCAATCATGGAACCACAGGAGCACAGTGACCGTTGGACCAGTCATAGCTACCATTCGTTCGGGACTATTACAACTTTGAATGGTTCCTGAATGAAAGGTCAATAAGGGAGAACTACCTATATTGTTAATTACTCAGTACACAAAAAGCAAAGAACAGCATTACTTTCATAAAAGGAAAAAAAATGCAAAAATAGTACTTAGGGTACAGTGCAGTCAATGACAAATTAATATCAACTAGACTTCATGGACAGTTCTTTAATATGACAGTTATCCAAGTTTATGTTCCAATTTAATACATCTAATACCTAAGAAGAAGAAGCTAATATGACCAGGTTTAACCTGAAGCTGACAGAATATGCAAGCAAGATATGCAGCTTGTGGATGGAGACCAGAATCCTAAAGTTGAAAATAGTAATATTTGGACTATATGGCTTAAGAAACAGAAATGAACCAGGAAATCAACTTATACATCTCTGCCAATTTAATAATTTATTGTAAAAAAAAATCTTCAAAAACTTAAAATGATCCCAGTATACCGTACATGGGCATGATCAGGTGGGATATTTAAAAATCTATAGGTATAGGTGTCTATATCTACAAACATGAGAAGCATGGAGGCAATAGTAACAATATATGGAATTGAAAGTTAAAGTTTGAAGAAGCAGGATGGAAAAGTCATTAATACTATTGTTTTTCATGTTGTAGGAGATTCTTAAAAATATCATGGTTACCCAAGAAAACAAGAAAATGGATAATGGATCAAATGGACCCAGAGTTCTCACTCAAGGCACAAATAACCAAAATCAATGTAACAAATTATGTAAAGATCTAGCTGTCTGGAGAAGTCTAAAATGTAGGAGAAAGAGGAAAGGAAAAGAAAAGATGATCAGCAGCAAGATTAATGGATTCCATTACATTTCCATTGGGGCTGCAATTGGGAGCCCTGAAGGGGCAGGCTGGGGACAGAAATAGACCTGGAGAGTCGATATTTGTGGTTTCTAATAGCCAACACTGATCTGATGGCACAAAGTCAATCAGAGTATCTAAATCCAGTCACAACGTTGTATCTGGTCCATTGCAGTCTCATTAATGCTCCTTTCTGAATCTTCTTCCACTCATAAAACCAGCCTACCTAATGAAAAGCCAAAAAGAAGAAGGAGGAGGAGGAGGAGGAGAAGGAGAAGGAGAAGGAGAAGGAGAAGGAGAAGGAGAAGAAGAAGCATGGGCCCCAGGAATATCAAGTGGAATCTTTTCTGCTGTTGTAAGATTTTGGCAATCATCTATCCTTGTTCTTACAAAATTTTGGAATTTTTGTCCAAAATCAAAGTGGATGGGACTTGATCAGAAGCCATGTGCTCTGAGTATGCAGAATGAATTTCCATATAATGTTGTTGTTAGAACTCTTTTTATCTTCTGCATTTTTTGAGCTATCAACTGAAAGAATATTATACTAAATATAGTGGGAAGGACTTAGCCATTACAATGAATTGGAGGTAAGTAATAATACCCAGAACAGTCCATCTTTCACCAAGTATCTAATGTACTAGCCATATCTGTATGAGATTTAATTGGGATTTTACTTATTACACTAAGTATCAGACTGTGGTCAAATGGAGAACACCTTTGAATTTAAGCATTAAAAGTTTCTTGTAAACAGGGACATGCAATGAAAGGTAAAGAACCTCAAGAGAACGGGTGCAACTGCACACTCAAATTTCCCTCTTTAAAAAGGAGTAAGGACTTTGATTATGCAATTGTGCCTACTATCTTGACTTTTTGACGCCTCCTCTCAGATACCCCTGCTTTGTAATGTTCTGTGGGTTATATTTTTATTTGAGTTACTGAGTTATTTATTGAGTTACTGAAGCATTCTTTAAGCCAACATTCTCCTGTTCTCTTCAGACTTCAATTTCCAGAATATGAGAGTTGATTAACCAATATATCTGGATGCAGGTTAAATGCTAAATTCCCACCTCAAGCCCATTTTCTCAATAGCTCTTTGGCCATTCTATGCATATTGTGTTCTTCAGCAAAAGTGGCACAATTGTTTTCCATTATCTGACTTTAAATTCTTCACACTTTGCAATCAGAGCCATACCACTATTGGTCTTCATTAAGGAGAATCATTTGCCCATTGATAGTAATTCATAGCCTGTGTTTTCTACCAAGGGAGCATAGAAACTGTTCTTCTACAAAGAGTGGGAAATCTGCTATCATCCATTGAAAATCACATTGAATATCTGCTATCACCATCATCTGACAAAAGTAAGATTTTAATAGACAAGTAAATACTTCTGCAAATAATTCACTATTAAAAGGGACGAAGCATACATATTATGACCATTAGCCAATAGCATGTGCCATATAAAATAAGTGATTATAAAAATCTGTAGAAATTCTCAGTTAGTTTATCCTGCTTTGGTCAGTTCCACTTTGAGTAGCCTGGCCAGTTCAGGCCACCATGTCTTAAGAAGGATTCACAGAGATTGAAATACATTTAGAGAATTATAGTAAAAATGATTGTGGATGAAAAATCCTATGAAGAGCAATTGAAGGAGCAATATTAGTTGAGAAGAGAAGAGGAGCCAAGATTCGTTACTGAAAGAATGGATTTAATGGATATAGTATGTCAGATTCCAGCTGAAAGTTAGAAAAGTTTTGCTATCAAAATGAGCAATATGATAATAGAAACAATTTCTCAAAGAGTTTGCTTGATCTTTTTCACTGGATGTGTTTAACTGGAGATTTTATAACCATCTACATTAATTTGGATTCCTGCACTGAGAAGGAGGTTGGGCTTGATAGCCTAATTGGACTCTTTCAATTCTGGGGTTTTATGATTTCATAAGTGAACCTTAACTTGCCTCTACATGAAATATCTAGAGAAATATGGGAAGAAACAGAAGAATCTACAAAGGTTCTAACCAAACTAGGCCAGAAAATCTGGAGAATAATCCAGTGGGCAACAGATTGGAAGATATCAATTTACAAATAAGTACCAAAGAAAGTATGTTTAACAAAGTACGCTAGAACTATACCCTTAATTCCACACACTAGCAAAATAATGCTTAGGATCATCCAACATATAGTAGATTAGAGCTCTACATGAAAAGACAGATGCCAGATGTGCCAGATGGCTTTAGAAAAGGCTTTTTTCTAAATTTAGAAAAGAACATGAGACATTATTGTTCTAGCACAGTGGATAATTGAGAAAGCCAAACAACACATACACACAAAGTAATATAAGATTCATTGATTAAAGAAAACCTTCAATTATATTGATCATTGATTGACCTATGGAATTTGTTTAGAAAGTGGAATTCCAGAAGATAGCAATGGTAATAGCACTGTATTTATATATCACCTATCAGGGCTTGCAACCCTCTCTAAGCGGTCTACAATGTCAGCATATTGCCCCCA
>JANHJO010002795.1:54426-64634 GCA_032468235.1 Pseudoxyrhopus heterurus
TCCCTTTTTAAAAATCAACACTATCCCCTGCATTATAAAGTGATATTTCTTTTTGCCAAATTATAAACGGGCATTAGGAAATTATGGCTCTTATTAGATGCAGTCCATTGATCTGATAATGACAAGTTTACAATTTTCCCTATCACACAGTGGCAGCTGAATGCCCTACAGAATGTATGCAATAATTGCCATTTCCAGAGCAAGGCACAAAAATTGCCTTCGTATGGGATTTTATTTAAAGTGTCATTTGATTCCTAATGAAGAGAATATTCTTTACATTCCTTGCGATAAAAAGCTAATGTTCAAAGAGCACTCAGGGAAAGAACTTCAAAAGGTTATTGGCTGCAATAGTGAAATGAAAATAATTTGAATTCTTATTCTCATTTTTGGTCAAGTCTTGAAACCATGAACCACTCTAAAAGCGTCAAGCCTTTTGGAGGATATCTTCAGAACTTTCTTTAGGAACACTTCTTCTCGTTCTTTTACTTTTCCAACCACTCGGTTGCTCAGAAAACAATATGGCATGAAAAGATTTAGTACAACACCTTCTGAACAATTAATGCGATTTCCACTGGTTGAAGTAGATTGGTTTTAGACTTCTGTATAAAAGACAGATGAGAGATGGTGGCCCTCCAGAAGCCACTTTTGTGTGTTCACATCATCGGCTGTCTGGGGCTGTGAGGAACTGGACTTTAGCTGTCCCTGGAAGACCAAGAGCTCCTCACTCTTGTTATAAAGAAGAAATAAATCTGAAATTTCCAAATAAGAGTTATTTGGAAAGTCATATATTTAGGCACAGCCTATAAGAAACTGTATAGAATCAACTACTTGTTACCTTAGCATGCTTAACAATGTAATTTTGATGGGCAGCAGTAAAGAAAAATGATTAAACAATGGCAAAAGCCAGTATTACATTCCTTTCCCTTTGTTGCTGCAGCAAAACCTGAAAAAGGACATGAAATAAGCTCCATCCAGGAGCTCCATCTTTAGGAACTCCAGAGACTGAAGGTCACCAGATGACCCATCTCTGACCTAAACAGGAAAATGTACCTTTGGACGTATCCCTTAAGTATATACCCTCTTCCCCAAACTCAGTGATTTGTACTGCTAAAAAAATGGGCATCATGCATGGCATGGTGAAGCTCCCCACTTAATGGAGATAAACCAAGATGCTCAGACAAAAGGAAGTGTTGCAGGATGGCTGGTGAATTCCACATAGTTTAATGACACACCTAGTAATTCTAGGCAGTTCTCAGATGATATAGCTGTCTCGTGAACTCTGTGCAATTGACCTCTTCTTTGTATTGTTTTGCAGTGCTCTGTTTTCGTTGGATAATACAGGCACAGATCCAATGTATATTGCAGTCAATATAAGTTGTGCTCTTTTACTGCTTAATAGTCCCAAATGAATAACTGACATCAACAGAAATAATTAAGTGATTTTCTTTTTAAAACACAGTAGGCACTTTGCACTCATGCCGTTTATTTCAATGATTAATGCATTTCCTTTCATGTATTGTCAAAATAAAACGCTGCTAAGCTTCCTTTATGAATTTCAGTGTCTAGTATGTCATTCAGGATTCAGCCATTAGTTTACCACAGTATGTTTTTTGGTTTTATTTTCTTTGGGTTTTTTTTAGTCTGGAAATGTAGAATTCTTGTCTTTTACAAATCTTGTGGATTACACAGATAAAAATGAATAAAAAACAACAATATTACTTTGTCTTAAAAAATAGTTTTCTATGTACGCCACTCCTTATTTCTCTACAAAACAGCTATTCATGAAAGAGGATTGAAATATTACTTTGATATTTTCACTTGCTAAATTACATTATCTGCACTAGAAAGTCTAAAACTTATTTGTGACTGATGTATTTGATTCATGACTGAAACTCAAATAACATATTCTATTCAATTTGTGCTATCAATTGCCAAAGTTCTCTGACCAGATTTATGTTGCCATGGGGTAGTATAATGTCTGAGTGTTGGATTAAAACCAGGAAGTCTACATTCAGATTTTCATTTAGAACGTCAGTGGGCCACCCAAACCTCAATTATCATCTTATCTCATGATATGTTATGTGAATGAAATGAAAGGGAGAACAGAAGGAATACTGAATCACACCTTACGTTTTTGAGAGAAAGGTGGGATATGCATATATAAAAATGTATTTTTAAATGTTGTCTGGACTTTCTAATCCTCCAGATATGTTGGACTTCAGCTTCCACATTGGTTGGGAATTTTGAAAGATGATATTTAGAACATCTAAACGGGATCCAGTTAAGGAAATTAATCAAAACTATGATTCTAAGTTACAAAACATGGAAGAACAAATAAGAAAAATAAATACAAATATAAAAATGGCATGGATTATGAATCATTTATTTTGTTGGAGATATTTTTTATGTAAAAAGCTCTTCTGATTATTTCTTTCTAAAGTGTTTTTTTCTATTTGGAGAGTGGTTGTTTGATCATATTGTAATTTAATGTCTTTTTAACAAAACCATTGCCTGTAATCAAAGCTGGGACATTAGTCTTGCTTTGCTTTGCAGTTCCAGCTCTGCCACCATGTCCTTAAAGTCAAAAAGAGAAAAAAATGAAAGAATGGAAACCAAGGATCCTTGAAATAATACTTAGCAAAGGGATAAAAAAATATGGGAACAAGCAGATGCAGAGAAAGAGAAGAACATTGAAAAGGAATTTGGTGAGGGGGGAAAAAGATGTGCACCATTAGCTAAAAGCAAGAAAGCAAAAGAGAGAAAGAGAGAGGAGGGGGGAAGAAAGGGGGACAGAGAGAACAAGACAAAGAGATAAAGAGACAAAGAGACAAAGTACAGACAATTGATGGAGTGGAAGCAATTGTGAAATTGTTTAAAGTACTATTTTCACTGCTGAAAAACATTACTGAATCTTCCAATATACTCATTGATGTGTCCAAAGTCCATAGAAATGGATCTCACATGAGAGCAAGCTCTACAAGGTCATACTGCATGAGCTAATCATAATATATACACAACAAATAATTGTTAATACAAAGGTTGCCCTAAACTGGTAGGTAAGAAATGAAGTTGAAATCTAAATCAGGAATCAGGAAAATTGAGAGATTTCCGCCCCCCCCGCCTCTCTGAGTGGACCTTTTAGTGGAACTTTTTATTTCCAAGTAATTGGAAGCTCTCTGAGTGAAGTTGCTATCCACTTATTCTAAATTATATTACTGGGGGAAACAACTGATATCACTACTGTACTGTAGTGGTAGATTTTTCACATAAGGAATACAAGCTCAACTTCGTTCTCTAAAGCAAATAGTTCGGGGTTTAGTTTTGTTTTTAAACTGATGCTTTCAGTTGGGAATGATGATTGATGGCTCTCATTCAAGCAAATTAAAAGAAAGAGTTTTAAAAGCTTGGATTATTCATGTTCCTAGCCTATTGATGAAAGTTGTGTCCCAAAATATGTTTATTCATGATATCTTCTCCATTTTTCTTGAAATTGTGCTCTGAACACTGTAGTATCGGAAACCTATTACTACCATTACTGAAAATGCAGAAATAATAATTCACTACCACATTCACTTTTTGTTTCTTTTTTCAGGAAACTCTTGTATGTGATACATCAGAGGTTTTCCTCCCTATCTAAGCAGCACTCCATCACTGCAAGCAACAGCCGAATGAATGGTTTTCCATATCTTGAAAGTTGTTTCCCATTGTACAATCAAAAGGAAATTGTTTTGAAAATTTTTGATGGAAGCATCAACCAACAATTTCTGCTAACGTTACCAGGTAGAAATATATATTCAGTGATAAAAAATATGCAGAGTATCATGTTTAAGAAGGCTGAGAAAAGCAATCATATACATCTGTTCTAATAGCAGTTATGTGAAATTATAAATATAGTCATTTTAGATACTGAATAAATCATTTAAGACAAGTTTGCTTTGAAAAGCCACTATCGTAATAAAAGAAATGCAGCTATAAGCCACAATGATGTATATTGAGACTAGAGATATGTTTTTCCTACCTTATCTTTCCCTTATATTTGGAATAGGAAATTTGTAATCTTCCAGTTGTTGCTGAACTACAAATGCAGCAACAACTGAAGAGCTGCTGGGTCAACATGTCTATTTTATGAAGCTCACAGAAAATAAAGCAGCACACTTTGCAAGATCTGTATTCCCAAACTTTGAAAGAACATTGGACGTAGACAAAGCAGGAAGATTTTTTTCCCCAAGAGAACTGAAAATGGGGTTTTGGAGCCCCTCCACACACACATTTTGGCAAATTATTGACTTATTCACAAAACATGGCAGAAGATGATTTCTTTCAGAATGTACTATTGTGTTCTAAGATGATTAAAGGCCTGGAGATTAAAACATATGAAAAATGGTTGCAGGATTTAGGTTTGGTTAGTTTAGAGAACAGAAGAACTAGGGGTGATATGATAGCAGCATTCCAGTATTTGAGAGGTTGACACAAAGGAAGGGTCAACTTATTTACCAAAGCACCAGAGGGCATGACAAAAAACAATGGATGGAAACAAATCAAAGAGAGAAGCAACCTGGAACTAAGAAGAAATTTCCTAACAGTGAGGACAATTAACCAGTGGAACACCTTGCCTTTAGACGTTGTGGGTGCTTCATTACTGGAGCTTTTTAAGAAGAGACTGGACAGACACTTGTCTGAAATGGTATAGGGTCTCCTGCTTGAGCAGAGGGTTGGGCTAGAAGACCTCCAAGGTCCCTTCCAGCCCTATTCTGAATAATTGGTTGACTGGATTGTTTGTTGTTGTTTTTAAAAGCAAGCATCATTGAATTCCTGAATATTTTACAATTGATGATTTTAATGTTTTTTAAAAGTTTTTATATTGTAAGCTTCCCAGAGTCATTGGATAGGAGATGGGTGGCAAATAAATTTTGTAATTGAATAAATAAACAAAACAACCTATCTCCACCTACACTGCCTACCTCCTGTTTATAGCACAACCCTTTCAGCAGTCCCAAGATGGTTCCACAACCATTTGCCCTCTGATTCCAGGTGACCCTGAGATTACAGATAAAACCAAGTGGCCTCAATGACTCTCAAATGACCGCCCTTCAGAATGCTAATGACCTGTCTGTAAGGAATATAAATCCTTCCATTCCCCACCATTCAAACAGAACTGAAGAAGTTTCTTGGATGAGAAGTGAAACGTTTTCAAGAAAAAAAACCATGAAAGTCCAATTGCCTTTTAAAAAAGCACCTTTGAATTTTCATCCACAGTATAATATGTAAATGAATTGACATGGGTATGAAAAACTATGCTCTAAATCTTGCATACAAGTAGTTCTCAACTTACGGCCATTTGTTAAGTGAGCATTCAAAGTTATGATGATGCTGAAAAAAAGTAACTTATGGTCCTTGCACTTATGACCATCACAGTATCCCAAAAGTCATGTGATTGCAATTCAGGAACTTGGTAACTGGCATGATGGTTGCATTGCCCCAGAGTCTGGTGGTGATTTACACAGCCGGATTCCAATAAGCAAAGTCAATGGGGAAAGTCAGATTTGCTTAATGAAACAATTTGCTTAACACACGTGATAAAAAAGATCATAACATTGAATGGAGTCACATGATGACTCACTAAATGACTGCACTGCTTAACAGTGAAAGTTCGAGTCCAATTTTGGTCGTAAATCAGGGACTACCTCTAGTTTTGATGGTTCTTAGGTGGGTTTGGCAATGCATCATTGCTTATAGCTATTGCTATAAGACACAGCAATCTTATGTCTCATAGCCAAACATTCATTTTTTCCCCTTAAGTCACTCTCCATTGTATTTGAGAAAGTAAACTGCTGATCAGAGCTCTCTGGAGAAGTGATAGAAATAAAATTAGGCAGTCAGAGGTATTAGAGATATTTCAATAACTAATAGCCTCCTACCTGTGTTCATTTTCAAGATAATATTAAAGGGTTTTTTTCTTCTCTCTTTTTTAATCTGAGTCAGCTTTAGTCCCTGCCATTTAAAAACATTTTTATTTCATTACTTTATTCATACACCCCTTAATTGTTTTTAAAATCTGTATGCTGTGTTCTGGCCTATATAATATTTTTATTTTGCTATCTCTTGTAAATGCCTTATGAGGATAATATCCCAAAAGATGATTTAAAAAACCCCAATAGTAATAATTATGCAATTGTTATAATGAAACAATAAAGCATTTGGTATTATAATTACAGGTAGTCCTTGATTTACAACAGTTCTTTTTGTGACCGTTTAAAGTTACAACAGCACTGAAAAATGTGGCTTATGACCATTTGTCACAGTTATGACCTTTGTGGCATCCCCATGATCATGTGATCAAAATTCAGAAGCTCGTGTCTGGTTCATATTTATGACTGTTGCTGTGTCCCAAGGTCCTTTCGCAACCTTCTGACAAGCAAAGTCAATGAGGAAGCCAGATTCATTTAACAACCCAGTTAGTAACAAATGCCTCACTTAACAACAGACATTTTGGGCTGAATTCTGGTTGTAAGTTGAGGACTTCCTGTATTTATTGTGGCTTTCTACTAAAGAAATATTGCTCCAACAAAATAATTGACTGTAGATTTAAATGAGATCCTGAAACCTCAAACCTCATTTTTGTTGATGTTTGTTTTTAAATGGGGAGTTGACCGTGTACCGGTAGATATTATATTAATTTCCATTCAAGAAGTTCCTATGTTTGTTTTAGCAGGCTATATATATTTTAGGGCAGCCCTTTCTAAATTGACCTCCCCCAATATATTCAGTCCCCCTTCTCCTAATTGCATAGATATATTTTTATACTAGCACAGGGTGATGGGAAATTATTTTATTTATTTATATTTCAAAGTATACGATTTCTCACTTCAAATCATGACACTAGATGGCTAACAATAATTAAAAAGCATAATCAAACCTACAAATAATAAGCAACACACAAACATAGAAACAGAGTAAAAACAGAATAATTAAATTATAGTCTACTCTAAGGCAAGGTTTCTCAATCTTGTGAACTTAAAGATATGTGAACTTAAAGAACTTCAACTCCCAGAATTCCCATGCTGGCTAGGAAATTCTGGGAGCTGAAGTCCGCACATCTTATAGTTCAGAAACTTGAGGGATATTGGTCTAAAACATTGAATAGCCTAGATTGAAAATGTTACTTTATAGGTTCAGGTTCAGTTAAACCAGAGTTTTATAATACATAGAGTAGGATGCTGGAATTGGTGTGGGAAGAAGAAACTCAATTCAAAGGCCTTTTAAACAATAGGTGATTAATGTTTTCTTATAGCTAGTTTATATAAACTATCCTTGGGAGGCATTTTGCCTTTGGTGGCAGCCAGAAATATTTTTAATACATAAATTAATGTTTGCAAACAAAAAACATTGCTGCTGAGATTATAGAGTGAATGGAAAAGTCATATAGATTTTTCAAAGTAATAACCAACAGTTCTGATATTATATGAACACAATTTGGCAGCTAGTGCTATGATGTCAGCACAATAGTGCTAATGTACCTTTCAGACTTGCATTTATCCTTATTTGCATCATTATTAAGAAGAATTACCATGTTATCATCTTAACAGATTTTGCTCCTCTTTTCATATAAACTAAACCCCTGGCTGACTTCGCATTTTCTTTTTCAAAGAAAAATAGTCAAAAGGTGAAGATCTGTAAGATAAATAATGTGATATATTTATTTTATCTGGTTTATTATCTGATCATTTCTAGATTCGTCCTATTCTCCACCTAAGTGGAAATCACCCAAAAGTACAGGCTCAAGTCTGGACCTCCCTTTGGAAGTATGAGGTATGATCTAACCACTAGGATTAACTTTTTCAGTTGAAGTGCAAAAATAGAGTTGGACTGAATAAAAGAATATTCTGCTACAATTCTAAATCCCCATTGCCCTTTTCTGTTTCCAGAGAACCTTCAAAATAGTTTTATATCTGTCTGTATCTAAAGATCAAAATAAGGCTCCTCAGTGGGAGCAGGCTTGATTTACTGTATACCTTTCCTTGCACTGATCTACTATGTGTTATCAAAATACAGCTTAGAAGTAAGAAAGTGTGTCCCTGTGAAAGTGCTTTCTGAAATAGGAAAATCCCTACCCTTTGTGATCTGGCTGATAATATGCTTGTAGGGAGGCTTCAGGGTATATGCAGACTACAGTCATAAACATCAAGATGGTGACTATAGTAGTATGAATTAAGCTTTGCCTGGTTTTTGTGTACATCGCAACAAAAAATAAGCACAGTTTTTATCACATTGTAATGGGTGCGATATTGACTTTTTTTTTTTACCATATCCTGCAATTTCCCGAGAATTTTCAAATGAAAATAGAATTATAGTTTCTTGCTTTTTCCTCTCTTCCATCCCCATTCTTTTTTCCATGCCTGCTATATACTTTAGACCAGTGTTTCTTGAAGTATATTTCTAAATTCCTGGGGGTCCTTTAAGACCCTCTAAGACATCCTCAAAATCAAAATTATTTCCCAATGTTGAAAAATAATACAATATGAAAATCCCATCATACTATAATGAGAAGTGGTAGTAGCAGCAAATGTGTTAATTTGAATTTTTAATAAAAATTAAATAGGAAATATAAATAAATATAATCCATACAAACAAAAGCTCTTTTGATGTCTTCCATAATTTTTAAAAGTGGAAAGGGATACTGAGATAAAAATGTTTAAAAAAACACTGCTTTAAATTAAAGGTCTGTGGACAAAGATATCTTACAATTGATGTAGCACAGCCATCATGGGAGTAATTTTAATTAAATAGTGAGGTATAATTCTTGCTGTCAATAAATTATAAACTCATTTGATGCAAATTAAATTATTGTGCAATTCCAACGATCATACTGCAAAATATAACTCTGTGGAGAACAGCTAAACATGAGGAATGTGTGAGCTAAGATAAACTTAGCTCACAACATTTAGTTATAATTGATGTCAGTAACCAAAATCTGCTAATGTGCAGTTTACAACCCTTAGTGACAGTCATATTCACAAGATTCAGCAATAAAGATAAAAATGGCCACCAATGTGAATCAACTGAAAGTTCAAATAACACTGGCTTCTCTGTGCATTTGCAAAAGGAAAAAAAGTCCAAATCAAAAGCACAATAATACAAAACAAATACAACACTAAACCCCCAAGCGGGTCAACTTACGGTATATAAGGAACTAGTAGAGAGTCTGGGGTGAGGTGGGAAAGTAATTACGATAAATTATATTCCTAACTGAATAGCTGCTTATCAAAATCACTCATCCATTGACCATAATGGATCAGTGCATGATTGAAAGGTGTGTAAAACTTGTCCAACCCCATACAAACTGTGTTGTGTGTATTTCTGTTCCTAGAGCTAGGGAGAACACTAGAAGCCATAGGGATCTTAAAGTAAGCAAATTGGTGGGTGATACAGATTGATATATTTAATCTGGCAAGCTCAGCCTTGCCAGGCCTCTTTCTTCTTTTCTCCCTTTCTATTGATTGGTCACCCGATCGGTCAGATATTTAGACTGAATTTGGCATTTTTGTCCACACAGTAAGTCTTTCATAAGGATCTGGGATAGACAGGTATTATTATTCCAATTCCATCTTTCTTAGTGGCAAATGTACCTAAACTCCTGCCTCCTATGTTCCCCACAACAACCTCTGTGAAATGGGTTGGGTTGAATTGGCCAGAAGTCACTCTTCTGGCTTTCATGGCTAAGCAAGGCTAACATTCAGTCTCCTGGTTTCTAGGCCAGTATCTCAAACACTACACCGAACTGGTTCTTACGGCTTTAATGAAAGTTCTCTATACTCTCACCTTCTCTGAGAGATGATGCACACTGACAATGTGCAGTTTACATTAATCTGAAACAAGTGGTTGTGTGTCCAGATGCAGACACACTGGATACCTTCGGAGGAATAGTCTTAGAGGCTCTTCTGAGATCCTTTTCAAACAAGCTCTATTCCATAGGATTCCTAGCTAAGAAGCACACCCAAGCAGCCATGGTATAAGAGGTCCTTCCAATTTCTATTGTTTCCAATAGAAACAAAATACAACTAGGATGAAATCACAGAATTTTCTGTCCTATCCTCTTCTGAAAAGCGGCTATAGCTCAACTTTAAGTACTTTGGCTTTACTTCAGTGTTGTCACTGGCTTGGCCTCCAGTAGGGGTCTTCAATGATTTAGTGTGGAGGGAGAATGTGAG
>JANHJO010002795.1:100694-114118 GCA_032468235.1 Pseudoxyrhopus heterurus
GATCATCCATGAGTGTGACCAATGCAGTTTCAGTGCTGTACCCGGGCCTGAAGCCAGACTGGAAGGGGTCTAGATAATCAGCTTCATCCCTTGATTGCACTGTAAGAAAAGCAAAAGGGATTTTGCTACAGAAAAGTGTCTTTGTTGCATGTATAGCTCATAACTGTAAAGACTACATATTTCACTTTGGTTAAAGTGCCCTAGTTTACATTTAAGGCTCTTTTAAATTCTGGTGCTGAATTTATAATGGGACTTTTTTCTTTGTATTTTAAATGTATTGTGTTCAATGGTCTTTTGCAAATTATTCCCCATTCTGGTGGCACTCAATCAGGAACAAATTGCTGAAGATAGAGCAAGATAGATTTGAAAGGGTTTTGTATTAGACTTCTCTAAACTGACAGCCACTGGAGGTGTATATTCTTCCCGTGTGTTATCCATTGTTAACAGATGTTCAAACTGGAGACTGGGGATAATGGGAGAAGTAGTCCAATATAATTGGAGGGAGTCAGGTTGGGGAAAGCCAGATATATTCCACTATATTTTTTTGCCAATCAGAAATATTCCAAATTAACAGGAAAGATTAAAAGATAATGTTCAGGACCGAATAGGAAGGAAGTTTTAGACACTAGTGTTTTTCAGTTCTTGGAAAAGCTGTTAATGGACACATTCTTTTCCTGGTATAGAAATGATTTATTACGTTTTTCTAGATAACTTGCCAAAAGCATTACTGAAAATGTGGAGATTCAGCAAAAATTCCTAAAGACAACAACTATATTCAGCTGAAACTCACTTTAATTCACTCAAACTTTGGAAACTTTAGGTGGGTTACTGAGGTTTTGTATGCAAGGAGGCAGGTAAATTTAGACTCAAAATGATCCCTGGCATCTGATTATGCCCATTTTAAAATATCATCTTGACCTCAGCCATGGCACCAAAAAAATACTTTTATAGGGATGTCCTCTTCTCTGCACACCACCTCCTGGGCAAGATAGTTGCTGATTTATTGGCACCATTCTGAAGGGACCTCAGAACCCATCTGCCTTGTGATTTACTCCTTTAAAGGTCTCCATCCGAATGGCATAGGATTGACAGCTCGTGATACTCCAGAGAATTGTCTGCTTTGGGCATGGCAAAATAAAAATGCCTTATTGGGTGGTGGGTTAGGCAGGGAGTGGGTGGGACTTAGTCCCACTTCACTGCTTGCCCCAGTCTGGTATCTTAGATGGCTGCTGCTTCTGGGAGCCTAAGAGCAAACTGTGGGCTTGGTTCCAAAAGGGCAGCTCATAAATAGTGAAATGTGAGCTAACCATCTTAAAGAAGAAGCGAGCATTAAAAAAGAACTGAATTTGCAAGGATGTGATCATTCATAACAGCTCAGTACCCATTGTCTAGAGCAGTCAGTGTGTTTTTCCACTCCAGCGGCTGATCTGTTATCACAAGGTCAACTTCTGGAATTTACACTGAAACTTTGTATTGAATATTCTCCAGGGTAGTCTGTAACCCAGACTGATGATCGGTCACCTGCAGCTGCACACCAAAGTGAGCATCTGAGCAGTGGGGGAAGCACCAGCACCAGTACACACACGTGTGTGTGTGTGTGTGTGTGTGTGTGCAAGAGAGAGAGTGGGGAGGGGAGAAGAGAGAGAGAGAGAGAGAGAGAAAGAACAGGTCTTTATTCTTTGGGAATTCCCTGATCCACCTCAGTTGGAGCTTACTTTTTACTGAACAGTAAAATAATGTGTTTTGTTTTTCTTGGTGCAGGGAGTCTCTTCTGTGATGTCCAGCCGGGGCGAGAGCACCAGCCCTGAGACTAGCGCACTCAAATATTCTGGCCAGGAAGGGCTCTACTCCGGTGTCAGCCTGACCTCCACTGCAGAAGTGACAGCCTCTGTGAGACAGGATTCTTCCTGGTGTGCCTTGGCTCTAGCTTGAATTGGTGGCACATCAATGCCGGTGTGGATATTTGCCCTGGGCTGCAGCCAGTCATTTGCCCTTCTATTGGATATTTTTGCCTTGATCAAGCAGTCCAAGCAACTGTAGCAGTGAAGGCAGGGACATTTTGCCCATCATACCTGCTTCTAGATAACATTTCTTCCCTGCAACACTGACTCTCCAAGTCATCAGTCTGCAAGAGATTCAAGGGAGTTGGAACTGCTTTTTTTTTTTTTAACTCAACAAGGAGTGCCCTTCTGCACTATTCATAGATCTTCACCATGACTATCTATGCTGCCTTGTGTATTTGAGGATTGTGTCTTTGTCTCACTCCCACCTGACCAACATCCAAGACCTGATTGATGTTGACATTTTTTTTCTTTTTGTAGACAAAGTAGGCAAAGCTTACATTACAGTGGATAATGCAGTATAGAAGAGCAGTGCAAATGTGCATCTTGTCCATGTATGTGTAACTGCATATCTTGTACTTGACAGTTTCTGATCTTTCTCCCAGGTCAGTGTTCTCAGCTAGTGCCTTCTGCTCTATATTTTCTGGGTAGTTTTTCTGAAGTAACTTCCGATAAAGGCCAATGAAGGAAAACATTTGGTACACCCTTCTCAAGTTAGAACTTGCTAACAAGAACATATACTAAAATATTTGCATTATCGTCTTTAAGTATATACTGTGATGGAGGAGGTGTAGCATCTACGATGTGACTGAACTGTATGTAGTCAGTCAGAATTTGCAAACAGGGTAGCCTTATAAAAAAAGAGAGAGATCCTTTCTGCATATACACAATTTTGTTTTTATGAAAAGTGCAATTTCTGTTGCAGCAATCAGTGTTAAATCATAAGCATAAGATTTAACCACAGTTTTTATACGAATGAATGGAATGAATGTAAACATTTTAACTTAATGGTACATAAATAATTTAAAAGAAAACAAGTTAAACTAGGCATCTTTATAGGGTTTTTTTTATTGCAACAAAAATGTTTGATGTCTGTGTTTCTGATTTTCAAGCAAAAGTTTCAAGAACAAAAGTTTTCTCAGGAAAAAAAAGATTGACCAGTCTAACCCAGCCTTTCACAAAGCTCTTGGTTTCCAACCAAGTTGGATTGCAATACCCAGAACTCCAATCCTGCATAATGGAAGATTCATGCTGGTTGGGAATTCTGATAGCTGTAGCCAGGCCTATTGAGCAAGGCTGGCCTATCTAGTCATAAGCTTTTATAGATAAACAGTCATCCCTACTCTCTTGCCACCAAGATGTGCTAGAAAAGTGTCCATTGCAATAAAATTTTACTACCTAATGGCAAAATATGTAAATACTTCATCAGAATTTTGAAACAATTTTCAAATATTGGATGCAGTCTGTAGAATATAGACTGACCTATAGCTAGGTTGGTTTATGTATTTTTCAAAGCAAAAGCCAATGTTGGGATGTCATGTGGAAAGTTGTTTTCACCAGAGGATTAAAAAAATAAAAGGATTACGTGTTCTGTCCATATGTGATTTCTCTTTAATATACTGCAAAATAAAGGAGCATATTCAAGAAACATCTTCCTGTGAGCTTGCAAAAAAATTCAGGTAAGAATTAAAAGAATATTCCGACTTGTTCTATTCATATATGTAAATATTAAGTTTTCTTATTTATTCCCTTTGATCAACACTAAGGATTGATTGGTAAACCTAGACCAAAGTGGGTGATTCAAGTGTAGGAAAATCTTTTTTCCTGTTGCTAGTTACTAATTTCCAAATTCTTACATTTATGCATTGATGCTACAGCAACAATCAAGAAATACTGGAATGTTATGCATGCCAGGAAATCTGCCTATTTCTATTTTCCATTTCTTCTCAGTGGTGTGAACTGATAAAGAGACAAGCTTTTGTATAAAAGTTATTTCAATCGTGAGAGTTGAATTACTTTTTTTTATCTCTTAGTACAATTTTTCAAATGTTTGCTATCATAAAGATAAAATAGAGCAGGACACTGTTGGCTGTGAAAAACTGAGATTTTTTGTTTGTTCCACATTCCATGGTTTTGAAAATTTTGAATTAGCAGTGCTAGAGTGAATTGCTGAAGTTTCCAAAAAATACCAGGAACAGGGACTTTAAACAGCTTGAATCCTGTGAAAGCAAATCAAGGTTTCTAGACTAGCGTGTAAAGGGTATCCATTTTGTGCAGAGGAGAAAGAACCACATTCATTGCAATAATCCTTGGGTTCCATCTTGAAAAGAAAGAGGAATCCTGAGCAATGGGAAAACAATGTTTTTTATAGATATTAAGGGGTACAAGATAGGAAATCCTGGGAATCTGATCTGTTGGATGATTTGGAAGAAGTCTGTATTGAATCTTGTACACCTTTCCCAATAATTTATCTCTCCATTGCCATTTCTGTTTCTTGCTTTCCATTTTTAATAGAAATATTCATTGCCAATGAACATTACAAATTAAATTGTTCCATGATAAGTTGAGCAAACTTTAATTGGGGAGGGTGGCAGGCTTACATGGGCAGGCCAACAAAGTCGATAAGGCCATATAATACATACGTATAAGACATTCTGTTCTTTTCCTGGCTTAGGGGAAGGTTTGTTTGTTTTCCAAGTATATTAAGTCTACTTGATGGTCTATATTACAATTGGTGTGCACTTCTCATCTCACAATGGTGAACAAATGTTCCTATAGCTTTCGGAAAGTGCAATATTTATAAGCTGCCCAGAGTCCTTCGGGAGTGGGGCGGCTTATAAATTTTAAAAATAAAATAAATAAATAAATAAATATTGTGGATCCCAGGGAAAGTGTTGAAGGGCTTTATGATTTCAGGTTGCCAAACCTGTCTTGCAATCTGTTTTCTTAGTGTCACCACACCCTTTATCAAATTGAGATAGATATATTTCTAAAGAAAGTCCTGTGGGTTCAATCCATAGTGATCACTAGTGAAAAGCACTCATTAAGTCCTATGAACCTGCCTTGATTTCAGCAGAACTTACCTTTTGTTGTACGATGGCTACTTTGAAGTGATTTGGCTTTTAACATTAAAGGCAATGTGAACCAACTAGAATCTACTGCCAGTTTCTGCTACTGAGCTATGTGTTGGGGTTCTTTCTTCTATATCTAAATTAGAAATCTCAATTTTGCCTGTAAAGGTTGGTTACGCAAATGAGCATAAAATACGTTGAAATTAGATATGGAAAGATATTCAGCTTCTGCAAAATAGCATGAAAATAGGCTTTACGTGTAAAACGGCCATCTAGATACGTCTACCCTCTTCAGGAGTGCGGTCCTAATGGAATAGCTGTCTGGCTTCAAACCTCCTAAGTTTGGACCCTTTTTTTGCTTCTTCCCTTGAACTTAAAAGTAATTTCAGAAGTAATCTCATTATGCAAAATACAGACTGGTCACCACTTTTTTCCTGTATGCTGCTACCCTGAAGTTTCCAGTGGAACTGAGCTATTTGGGGGGAGGACTCTTTTTTTTATTTCAGGGCATAAGAAAGGAAAGCAAAAGTTTCTTTTGTCTCATTCCAGGTTCTGGACTTTCATTAAAACATCCTTCTTTCCTCCTTAGGAGGAGCATTACATAATCTTGGTCCATCACCATTTTACCTTTTATTTCCTGCATATACCTCCAATCTCTAAAACAATAATTGCAACTAATTAATTGCCAGTTTGCCAAACTTTATCAATAATTCTGAAAACATTCTGATCTTGTTTATTGCCTCTCCTGTTGCTCCCTCCTGACTAACTTATTAGAGTATTATCTAAACTATGTCCTGAAGTTATGCCTGCTCTGCTCCTGAGCACACTCCCATCATGTAGACACCAGTCTTTTTTTTGGCAAAAAGGTGGAGAAAGGTTCACCTACCAAGAGGTAAGGACCTGTGGCTACCAGATGGTACAATGCAGCTGCCAACATGTTTAACCACTGGCCACGCTAGCTGGGGCTGATGGGGGGCTGGAATCTACATAGTTTTTCGAGCCCTTGAGCTAATCCATTCCCCAATTCATGGTCTCAAAGGCCTTATTTTCTGAAGATGCAGATATTATTTGCGAAAATATTGATACTATATGTGGGCACCAAATTTCCCCCCCCCTTAAATAAATTGTTTTGTGTACAGACCAACAAAAGAGCATTCACAGCTAAATATAAATCTTCCCTTTATCAAATAAGTAATTGGTGCTATTAAAACGAATAGAAGGCAAAAGGCAATCGAATGACAGACCAGTTTTCTCCAAACTGATCCCTTCTAGGAATGCCAGCTAGGAAAGTCTGGGAGTTGAAGTCCAATTCAGCTGGAAAATGCCACGTTGAGGAAGGCTGTAGATTAAATAATTTATTACATACACAGACAGTGAAGAAAAAAGTTTGCATGGGTGGCATATTGTAAGTAAGTCATTAAACCTATAAGGCTTAAAAGTTTGTGGGTAGAGGAAATACACTGAGGAGAAGACAATCTGATTTCCCCACTCCACTCCACCCACCTAGTCCATAACAATCCATGCCATATGCAGATCTCATGGCTGTGTTAATCAGTGGCTTTATATCATACAAGGAGTCTGAATATTTCAATTTAAGACAAGCATAGTGGCAAGTTGATTCTTTGTATTCTTTAACAGAAACACTTTTTGACCAGTATCAAAGGGCAAATATGTATACTAAGAGGGAGTAACAGTATGATAAACGAGTCTGATGTCATGGAATAATTTGTCCTTGGCACATTTTTGCTGATTGTATGGAAAGTAAAATAGTTCAAACACAGATAGAATTGTTCAACACCTTAAAGACATGGTGCTTGGCAGAGTAATTGGTTCTCACATTCAATGGAGATTATTTTGCTGACCTGTAACCATGCAAAGATGCATTTACTGGGCAATTTATCACCAGTCATCTTTGAAATGGCAGAACGCTATTGCCATATGACAATTTTAGTTAGAAAAATTGATCAGTGGAATGACTGGCCTCCAGAGGTTGTGGGTGCTTCAACAGTGGAGATTTTTAAGAACAGCTTGGACAACCTTTTATCTGAAATGATATAGGGTTTCCTGTCTGAGCAAGGAGTTGGACTAGAAGACCTCCAATGTCCCTTACAACTCTGTTAATCTGTTCAGTTCTGGTGATAGACTTTATTGCAAGTTCATTTTTATGCATGCATTGAAACTGCAGGAGGAGAAAAGGAAGAAACAGATGGTTATAACTGAAGACATGTCTCCAGGAGCAAAGTTCAGAACAGCCCTTCCCGCAGCCTTATCCAAATGGGTGGCTTCCAGAGCTGTTGGACAGCAAAGCTCATTTCCAGCCAGGCTCTATACAGACTGACTGGTGATGCAGGACTTTTCAGGGACAGCAGCCTGAGAAAGGCTGTGATGTAGACTCATTTCGAAGATGGAGAATGGCCTGTACTAAGCGATGATGTTACTACATTGGACTGCAGGGAGGAAAGAGCAATAAGCTAAGTGCTTTTGCTAAAACGGTGGTTGGGTGGGTGGAATCTTGCCTCATTTGTGGAATTCCAACTTTGAGAAACCAGTTTTTTTTAAAAAAAAAAATGTTCACATATCGGTGTAAAGTCCTTTCTTTCTGGAATATGTCTTAGCAGACCAAAGGTCATAAAAATCTGAACACACTAAAACAAAAGGGACTAGGCAGCTACAGTTTTCTAACATGCCTCACTTCTTGTCACCATTGTAATTTCAGTAAAAGGAAATGCAGTTTTTCTTTGTGGGATTTTCACTTTCATTTCCAATAAATGAAGGAAAGAAGAATATAAAAGGAAGGAAAAGGAAATGAAGAAAAGGAACACTGATAGCATTATTTCCTTCCTTCCTTCCTTCCATTTTCCTTCCTTTTATGTTTAACAAGAGCAGAAGTAGGGAGAAGTGATAGACTGCAACTGATCACAACAGCTAAAAGTATTTTTGTTTCTCCTCTTCTCCCCAGAGCATTTTTCAAACATGGTATTAAGATGATCAAAATGCTTTGGTTTACAGGCCATCCCTTACTGAAAGTAACACAGAGAAATATGTACCAAATGATTCAATTCCCAACTTTTAAATTGATATGTTTTGGGGGGCAATTATATATAAGAGTCTTGCGCATGTTACAGAACAGTTGTTTTAAATTGCTTAGGCATTTTTAACTATTAAGATTCAACAGAACTACAGTGTGATTAACCAGAAGATCAGAGCTTAGTTCCTGTATTAAACCAACATAGATCTGTGTGAATTAAAAGCAGCCATTTGCAAATCTAATGATTATAATTCCAGGGAAACATGATACAGGATAATTGCAGTCCAAAGTCAAACTGTGCACACCTGGACGACATCCTGCATCCATGAAATTGTATGGATAATTGTGTCTTGCCTCAGGATTGCAATTAATTTATGATGCCATTACAGTCACTGTGAATGATAGATTTATCAGATCAAAACAGTCTGTTAAAACATAGTTTCTGGTTAGACAGAAGAAATAAGTGAAATCCCACAGGAAATTTTGTTTCATTATTTTTAATAGAGTTTTAGAAGGATGAGGAATTTATGTACTGTAGACCAGATGATTTTTGAAACTGGAATAAAAGGGATTAGATTGTAATATTTTGTGTACTGGACCAAATCTCCTAGACATCTAGGACTACATACCAAAGTATTAAAGGACCTAGTAGATGTCATCTCTGAGCCACTGATTGACATCTTTGAGAAATCCTGGAGCACAGAGGAAGTGGCAGTAAATTGGAGAACAGTCCATATTATTCCATTTTTAAAAAAAAAGGAAGGTGAAGTTGACTTGGGAAACTACAGACCAATCATCTTAACCAATACTGGGAAAAATCCTAGAAAAGGTTATCAAGTAGTAAGCTGATGAGCATTTAGAAAGTAACAGTGTTGTTACCAGAAGTCAGCATGGATTTATTAAAAGCAGATCACGTCAGAGATATCTTAATGCTTTAATTTATTTGACAATGTGATTTGATTAGTCAGTGAAGGGAATGCTGCAATTATACTGTATTTGGACTTTAGTAGAGCATTTCATAAAGTACACCATAGCATCCTTTGTGATAAACTGAAATGGGATATGGATGGCCCCACTGCTAAATATTCGTAATTGGCTCAACAACTGTAGCCGATGTGTGGTCTTTAATGAGTCTATGCTGACACGTAGTGATGAATGAAATGGGATACCTCAAGATAGCTTTCCGGACCCTAGTGCTCTTCAACAACTTCATAAATAATTTAGATGAAAGGTATAGAAGTGATGCTCATAAAACCTGTGAATGACACAAAACTGCTAACACCCTAGAAGACATGCTCAAGATTCAGAAAGATCTTCACAGACTTGAATGTTGGGCCCTATCCAACAAAATGTTGTTTAATGGTGTAAAATGCAATATATTGCCTTTAAATGGCAAAAAAACAGATGTCCAGTTCAAGGTAAACAGTATCTGGCTCAGCAGTAATACTTGAAAAAAAGGATCTGGGAGTTTTGGCAGATCACAGATGAAACATTAGCCAGCAATGTGCTACAGTTGTCAAAAGAGCTAATGTAGTTTTGGGGTGTATCAACAAAGGTGTTGGTGCAAGATCATGGAAAGTGATAGGACTGCTCTACGCGGCACCTGGATATTATGTCCAGTTCTTGTTGGCATAATACCAAAAGGAGCTGAGGAACTGGAAAGAGTGCAGAGAAGAGTAACAAGGATGATAAAGGGCTTGGAGATTAATTCCTACAAAGCATGGTTAAAGGAACTTTAATAAGAGAAGGCTAAAAGGAGATACAGTAGGATCTTTCAATATGTGAAAGGATGTCACAGTCAGATGGTGAAGAGTTATTCTCCAGAGCACCAAGGATAAGACAAAAACTAATAGGCCGAATCTTAATAGAGAGAAGTCCAAACTTGACATAAGGAGGAATTTTTCTGCTGTGAGAGCTGTTAAACAGTAGAACAGCCTTCTCCTCAAGTCAAGGATGATCTATCACTTGAGGTTCTCAAGAACATATTGGACAGCACAAAATTCCTATCCTGGGCAGCGGGTTGGAATGGAAGATCACTAAGGTCCCTTTCAACCATATGATTCTATTAAATTTAAGTATAGATTATCAGCTGGGATCCATTTAGTCCCAAACCATTTTCAGAAATATTGGTGGATTTCTTTTTACCATGGGCTTGTTGCTACTCTCAAGGAAACTCAAAACAAAATTGATGTAATCCGTGATCAAGGATTTAATTTCAGAAATCAGAATTTTATACATGGCAATATATCCATCTAAGATTCTACTTGCTCGTTTGCTGTAAATATTGTGTAAGATTCTCATCAGGCTGGACTGACATTTTTCCTGCAAATTTTCTGTGTGTTAGGCAGGCAGCTCTTTCTTAAAGGGTTTACTTAGGTTACTCTGAGATTACCTTCATAGCATAAGTGGTATAATATAAAGACTCTGAAACAGCAATCCTTACCTTTTCCACATGCCCTCCACCCCCAAACGCAAACAAAACATAAATTCTGTTAGGAAGCTGTAGGGCAAAGGTCTCTGGAGCTGTGTTTATTGCACAAGTTTGGTCCAATAAATGTGTACTTTGCCCAGCATTGACCCAACAGTTAGAAAGGCCCACACACTACACTTAAAGTCCTTCCTTTTATTAGAATGAGAGATTTATAGGCTTGGTTTGGAATAAGTTTGGGCTTATACCTGATACCATACCAGAAAACAGAAATGAAGGTCGTTAGCAAGGAGGAAGCAAAAGAATATAAAATTGTAATTACTACAACAGTAGGGAAAGTTATAGTTATAAACCATGTAAAGTTCTGTTTGTTGTAAAAATGAAATAATCTGTAACATTGGTACTAGAGAGCTCTGAAGTACGAGCTGTTTGTCATTGAATAAAAGAAGGATGACTTACAGCACATTAAAATTTGGAAGCTAGTGGTAAATTCAGTTAGGATTTCTAAAATCTCTTGCAATTGTGTGAGCAAGGAGACTGGTTAAATTCTTTCTCTGAGGATGTCCAATAATTTCTCAAGGGCAGAACACATGGTGGTGTCCCTATTACCGGTAAAATAATCCAATAGAAGGAGTTCTCCATTACCTTTTTCTCTGAGATTTAATTGAAAGGTGGGATGTAAGGGAAGGCTGCAGATCACTGAAGAGATGTTTGTACAGTGAAAAAGAAGACATTAGTAGTTAAGATGTATACTTTCTGTGGTCATGAGAATTATTCAGAAATTCTTTTACCAAAGAATTTACATGGTCCTATTCCACCTGCATATTAATAGTTACCAAGAGCAATCATCCTATCCAGTTTCTCTCAATCTTTCAGCCTCAGAATAATTTCTTTGCCCATCTTGATCTAATTTTTACAATGTTTGTAATTAATAAAGAAAAGCAGACATCCATACTTTCTGCTGGTATTTCCATGCACTAACTAGCTTGGCCTATTCTTAACAACATGCTATGGTAACCTCTAAGGGATATAGCTTTGCAGTCATTAATTTTTACTATTACACAACATTAGGTTTTATGATTATTCAAGATATGCAGTAAAGATATCATAACTGATTCATAATTAAATTAGAAAACAAATGGCTTAGAGTAGAAAGAGCATATTCTGCTGTTCTCTGGAAAAATTCTGCTGGAAGAGAGTGGGATCTTGCCAATTAAAAGGTAGTAGTTTGAGCTCTTCCTAGCCACAAGAGACACCTCAGACTTTCATTGGAACAACTCCCTAAGAAGCAAAGTATATATTTACTTGTTCATTGGTATATACTTTCCTGAATGTTTGTTGTTTTAGTCGTGAAGTCGTGTCCGACCCATCGCAACCACATGGATAACGTTCCTCCAGGCCTTCCTGTCCTCTACCATCCCCTGGAGTCCATTTAAGCTCACGCCAACTGCTTTAGTGACTCCATCCAGCCACCTCATTCTCTGTCATCCCTTTCTTCTTTTGCCCTCAATCATTCCCAACATTAGGCTCTCTCCAGTGAGTTCTTCCTTCTCATTAGGTGGCCTTCTAAAGTAAGGTGACCAGATTGCAACATTGGTGAAGCGGGACACCATTGACGGGGGGGGGGCTTCTTGGAATTCTCCAGGCGGCTCCCAGCTGAGGCGAGGCGGCGCGATTCTTCCCCGGCCGCCGCTAGATTTGCCATAGCTTTCTTCCCCAGGAGCAAGCGTCTTTTAATTTCTTGGCTGTAGTCCCCATTTGCGGTGATCTTGGAGCCCAGGAAAATAAAATCGGTCACTACCTCATTTCTTCCCCATCTATGTGCCAGGAATTGAGAGGACCGGATGCCATGATCTTAGTTTTCTTAATGTTGAGTTTCAAGCCAACTTTTGCCATCTTTTCCTTCACCTACATCAAGAGGCTCTTTAGTTCCTCTTCACTTTCTGCCATTAGAGTGGTATCATCTGGATACCTGCACTTGAAAGTTATAGGGAACCAAATTATTTTTCCATGAGAAATGTAATTTCTCACAAGGAAACTCAGAAGCAAAAGAATAACTGATAGAGGAGAATATTTGTATCTCAGGTTTGAACTGTAAGGTCCTTGGTGCTTTCTCAGAGCTTGGTGATTTTCATGCAGATGTTTACTAACAAACCAGGTAATGAACACTGATGATGTTACCTAGCCTGGTAATGAAACATCTGCAAGAAAATCACCAAACCCAGAGATCATCATGGACCCCACAAAAGAATTAACTAGTAACTCCTACTTGAGACATTGTGAAAACTGTAGAAGTTGTTTCTACCCTGTATCCCAGAATATCACACAAGATAGAAAAGGACATGACCAAAACTTAGGCTTGCCATACCTAAAACTGGTTCACATTCTTCACTTTTCAGAAAAGTGAGGAATATAGTTTTAGATGAATTGACAAAGATCAGTTAAGGGGAGTGGCACTTTTCCTCTTCCCATTTTTCAAATGTACTTAAAGTGATTACTGTATTATCCATGTTTTAAAATATTTACCATACATCAGCTTTAAGAACGGGAAAAGGACATGCAAATAACAAATGTTTTCTTTAGTTGTACACATATGTTTTCTTGTGTTTAAGAGAGGAAGTCAAACTTCCTTCTTCTCAAGCAATGCCAGACGTAAAGTCTCATATTGCCAGACTCTCACAGTCTTCGGTCTTCTTATTACAGTCCACATCTCTTCTTCTAGATCTACATCTTGATAATCTGGGAATAAGCAAATAGAGCTCAAACATTAGCAACATACGTCCACTGTGAAATATGTTAGGCCTGAGGACACTTTTCACAAGATCAGTATGCTGATCGCTGAATATTTGCATTCCACAAGGACTATTGCCTTCAACTATGAGCAGTGCCTTGTAATTTGTAACTGTCAATGACTTCTTCAGCTTCAACCACAATAATACATGTGCAAACAATCGATACAAACTCAAGGTAAACTGCTCAAGACTTGATTGCAAGAAATATGACTTCAGCAACAGAATAGTTAATGTCTGGAATACTCTACCTGACTCCGTTGTTAC
>JANHJO010002795.1:118903-131796 GCA_032468235.1 Pseudoxyrhopus heterurus
AGGAATCTCCAGCTTGAAATAAAGATTTCTATAGAGCACATACAAACTTACAACCTCTGCTTTATATATATAGATTACAAAAAGAAAAGTTTTGGCAATTATTCTCTTATACATTGTCTCTGTGTCTCTTCTCTGTCTCTCTGCCACAGTACTTTAAGATATCAATGATAGATATTTGCTATGACCGCATCTTATGTTCAAATGATGTCAGCAAAAACTGTCTATGATGAAACCACCCAGCAGCTTTTCTCAACTATGGGAAAAATGAATACAGAGAGAGTGGAAAATTTTGAAGGAGATAAAAGCTAGTCACAGCTCTTGAAGAGAGGGAGTTTCTTTCAGGATATCTGGCAACCCGTTGTCTCTTGATCTCTAATTACACCTTAGGTTTTAGATATGGGATGCTGGGAAACATACTTGTTGCTGTAGCAACAGAATTGTCTAGAACTCTGGAAGTGTATAAACATTGTCACAGATGCACGATTAGATCAACAAATGCAAACAGAAGAGAAAATAGAAACTTCCAGCCTTACACAATTCTGAGCTAAAATGTTACAAAACCGTATTCATATGCCTTCATTTATCTCAACTTGTGTCCTCAGATGTGTTGGAATATAACTCCCATCAACTATAGCCACTGTGGCAAATATAATCTTGTTGGGTACAATGGGAATTATAGTCTAGTACACCTGAAGTCTGCTACAGTAGGTCCTGCTAATTAAATCTTGGAAGCAACCAATTTATAATTTTTTTGTTGGAGAATGGTATATTCATACCAATCCCAGAAATCAAATGTCTTGAACAGCTAAGTGGACATCTTAATACAGCATTATTTTTCATTGCTATAAGCAAAGACTTTTGATTCAGACAATGTGGAGATTATTGTTTTAAACTCTTGTAATCAAACATACTGTAACACTGCAGAGAGAATAACTCATATGTCTTAAAGGTTTATATGGGGGTGAGTCCTAAAACTCCTATTTTTAAGATTATTTTAATGGCTTTTTCTCTCTCTGATACCAAATATAATATCTGCAGTAATTTTTTAAAGATAATCATCAAAAACTGCACAGAATAGAACATTATTTTAATTGCAGGTATTCTAGAGTGATTCACCCTTCTGAATGTTTGCACAGTACACATGAATGCCAGTGCTATATGATTTTCTTAATAATGCTAAATCTATAGTGTGTATGCCACATCTGTAAAGGGTTATATATAGAAGCATCAGACATCTGGGGTGGTTGAAAAAAATGAGATACGGGAAGTCCTCCACTTATGACCGCAATTGGGCCCAACATTTTTGTTACTGAGCAAGACATTTGTTAAATGAATTTTGCCTCATTTTATGACCTTTCTTGCCACAGTTGTTAAGTGAATCACTGCATTTGTTAAGTTAGTAACACGGTTATTAAGTGAATCTGGCTCCCCCATTGATTTTGCTTGATAGAAGATTGCAAAAGGGGATCACATGACCCCAGGATACTGCAACCAACATAAATATGAACCAATTGCCAAGAATCTGAATTTTGATCAAGTGACCTTAGGGATGTTCCAATGGTCATAAGTGTGAAAAATGGCCATAAATATTTTTTTCAGTGCCATTGTAACTTCAACCTGTTACTAAATGAACTGTTGTAAGTTGAGGAGTTTACCTGTACTAGATTTGGGTGTATGAGCACTTAAAATGATCTTTTGAGAAATCACAACTTGTCTTCCTCCCACCTTTAACTATCACTTCTTTCCCTGTTCATAAGGTACAGCATTGTTTCCACTGAAGAGGATGGGCACAAAGTCTCCTCCCTTGGCAGCCTTAATGAGCACAGTCGTAATGGGAAAGGTCATGCCCCTCGACGGAAACGACGTAACCGTTTTGTCAAAAAGAATGGCCAGTGCAATGTCTATTTTGCTAACCTAAGCAACAAATCTCAACGTTATATGGCTGACATCTTCACTACTTGTGTGGACACTCGTTGGCGCTACATGCTCATGATCTTTTCAGCAGCCTTCTTGGTCTCATGGTTATTCTTTGGTCTGCTGTTTTGGATCATTGCCTTCTTCCACGGTGACTTAGATGTCCCAGGTGCAGGAAGTGGTTCTGTTGCCACAAAATTCTGCATCAAACACGTCAACGGGTTCTTGGGAGCTTTCCTCTTCTCAGTGGAGACCCAGACAACCATTGGTTATGGTTTTAGATATGTGACTGAGGAATGCCCACTAGCTATCATGGTGGTTGTGGTGCAATCCATTGTAGGCTGTGTTATTGATTCTTTCATGATTGGCACCATCATGGCAAAAATGGCACGTCCCAAGAAAAGGGCCCAAACCCTACTCTTCAGCCATCATGCTGTCATCTCTCTGCGGGATGGCAAACTCTGCCTCATGTGGCGGGTGGGGAATCTAAGGAGGAGCCATATTGTGGAAGCTCATGTTCGGGCCCAGCTTATAAAACCCTATATGACAGCAGAAGGTGAGTATCTTCCAGTAGACCAGAGAGATCTGAATGTGGGCTATGACATCGGCCTTGATCGTATCTTCCTAGTGTCTCCCATTATTATTGTTCACGAGATCGACGAGGAAAGTCCACTCTATGGGATGGGCAAGGAAGAACTGGAGAGAGAGGACTTTGAGATTGTTGTTATCCTTGAGGGTATGGTGGAAGCAACAGCCATGACCACTCAGGCTCGTAGCTCCTACTTGGCTAGTGAGATCCTTTGGGGCCATCGTTTTGAGCCTGTTGTCTTTGAGGAGAAGAAACATTATAAGGTGGACTATTCACGTTTCCATAAGACTTATGAGGTGGCTGGAACCCCTTACTGTTCTGCTCGGGAATTGCAGGAGAGCAAAATTACCATCCTGCCTTCACCTCCTCCACCTCCTAGTGCCTTCTGCTATGAGAATGAATTGGCTCTTGTCAGCCAGGATGAAGATGAGGAGGATGACTTGGATGTTGGAGTAGATTTGGGAGGAGGTCCAAAGGATGATGCAGGAGTCATACCAATGATGGAGTTTGGGAGCCATATGGATCTGGATCGATTGCAAGTCTCCATTCCTCTGGATGCACTCTCATACCGTAGGGAATCAGCCATCTGAACTGCCATCTTGATTTTCATCCCACTTATATTCCCTAAATGTTTCCTTACTGCTCCAGCATAAGCTTTTGGTTGGAAAATCCCTATTGTACTTCTACCAACTATTGAATATATATAAACATGACACTTGCCTGGTGTTGGACAATCCAAGCTTCCTGCCATGCAGTTATCAATTGGTTTTAAATATCCTGAATTTAGAACAGAACCAAGGTCATTTCTCCTCATTTTCACATTTCTCTTTTCTGTGGCTTAAAACTGTGACAAAGCAGCAACAGATATGTGACACACTAAGATAAAATGGGATATGTTTTGCTAAGCTAAGGGAGACCAATAATGTTGCTGCAGGACAAGGAAGCTGCAAATATTAGCAAGCTGAATGAAACTGGTGTTTCTCAGTGTCATAGAGAGATCTGGCAGTGGCATATAATTTGCATGTATATTATTTGTTGCATACAAAATCTTCAGGAGAAAATAGCTCTAGCTTTCTCCATCTTCAAACATGTACAGTTAATCTCAATCTCATCCTGATTCTTGGTATCCATGACTCCCTAAGTAAGTTAATACCAAGTGTTCTGATCCATTTAAAATTTCTGTTCTTTCCCATAGAAATGCAAACAGGGCAAATCAGAAATATTTGCAAGAGGAGATGTTACAAATTGGGTCAGAATTCAAATGACTTTTAACTGGTCCTTTCTAAGCAATGCAATCTATATGCCCACTTCACCTTCCAATGTTCTCCGCTGGAAAATTGATTTGGAACTGTTTATTTTTAAATAAAGTATACAATTTAATAAAATATGAAAGACTGGAAACAAAGTGGGGAGGGGCTTTTACTGCATAATGCTTTATCTATTATTTGTTTAATGATGGTGAGTTACTTTTCACCTACTAAGTGCCCTCCAGCTGCATTGAACTGCAAGTCCCGCCATTCTCAGTCAGCATGGCCAATGACCTAGAAAGAGAGAGAGAGGGAAAAGTTCAATAATTTATGTCTGGATTAGCATCTGCTTGATGGTTACATAATTCAACCTTAATTGAATAACCATGCATACAGTTGGAGGAAACATCTGTGGCTTTTCAAGTGTTAATGAAGTACTACTTGTAATATTCTTTTAGCCCTGGTTGGCTTGTGGCAGTTGGCTTCCAACATGACCTGGAAGGCAACAGGCCTCTTGCTTCTATGATAAAGGTTGAAAACACAAAACAGTGTTGACTCTGGAAAACATAACTGTGAAGCACTGCAGATTCAAACTCTAAACTTGAATAACATAATATACATTGAACTGAGGTAAAATGAGGATAGGAACAATTCATTTTACACATACCACACACAAATGAATTTTAAAAAATAACAAGAATTAAATTAGCTTGGCAAGCTTAAGAAATCAAAACAAATATTATGGATGTGGTTTTTTTTAGAATTGAATGAACTGAAGAGTTGAGGTAAACAAGAATTTAGAGAAGGAGAAAATTAATAATGAGTAAACAAAAATAGAATGTTATTCTAAAAGGGGCACTTTTGTAAATTTTAACTATCTTTTATCTAAGCGACTAATTAGATCACACAAAAAAGTAAGTTTGTCACGAGCCAAGGTCAACCCTGTGTTTTTCTTGACGACCATACAAAAGTGGTTTGTCTTCTTCCAGAATGTTTTCTTGACTTCTCAGTCTGACCTACAGCCTTGGGCCTTCCCAGTGATCTCTCACACAAGTACTAACCAGATCCAATTCTGCATAACATTTTGAAATAAGATTAGCTAAATGATCACCCAATTTTTTTCATTAATTAGGAAATAAATATGCACAGATGCACGTTTAAAAATAATTGCTATGTTTTAAAATGTAACAGTTTAAAAGAAATGTAATATTCCTGGTCAGTGTGGGAAAGAATGAGATCAGTATGAATGAATGACCTTAAAGCTCTTGATACATCTCCCAATTGATCTTTATGCTGAAACTGGCCTTGAAACGTTTTCATGCAGAAAATTGTTCTCTGACAGCCTTTTATGGAGAAAACAATAGTATTTACTCATGCTCATTGAAGATCACTTGGCCATACTCTTTTGGTTACACGTTGTTGAAAATCTGCTGTGTTTACTGCCCTAAAATTGCCCGTTTTATTTAATTAGATTAGATTTGGCTTAGATTTAATTAGATTTGGCTCTGTGCTTTTAATAACACTAGGTTGAATTAAAGTATTCCTTTAAAAAACTTAAACAAAGATTCCAAAATACCAAATTTCCAAGCATTCAATACAACTTAAGTCCTCCTATCATAATCTGCTCCATTTTTGTAATAATGAATGAAAATATTAGTGTCATCAATGAGGTTAGCTTAGAACAGTTTAATATCTGGAAAAAATATCGCCTGTAACAAGATTTGGACATTATCTGCCAAAACTGATTACTCCTCTTTGTACCTCTTTCCCCTTTTCCAAATCAACACACTGTTACATTGGCATAAAGGATTTTCTTTTAGAATGCTAATTTGAATTGTACAAACACTATTCTTTCTATTCTAAAATAGTATTTGAAAGAAGGTTGTACAGTATGGACATGCAATAATCAGATTAACTTCGTTTGCTCAGATAAGCATTTTCCATGACATGGACCTGATCTTTGAGGCAGGAATCTACTGGTAGTTATTATTGAAAGCTTTGGCTTCCTTCAAAATACATCTATTCTTAGGGCATGCCATGTACATTTTGATTCAGGCTTTTAGAGCATTAAAAATCATATCCCTGTCTAGATAGACAACTTTCTGCAGGTTTTTTGCTCATCTTTCTGAATATGCAACAGCAATCTAGCCATTTTGTCCAGTTATAATTTTTACAGTCAATTGTCATTTCAAGAACTGAGTAGCAGTCTATCATTGTTCAATTAAACTCTTAAAAGGTCTCACTTTGAACACAAACATTCAGACTTCTTCATACTTTATACATTATTCTCTTCATCAAATGTTTGTGTAGTTGGTAGTATATATTAGGAGAATGACACAAAGTTTCTCTGGAATAATAGTTGAGAAAGTGAATGTACTCCACCTCTGTTTTTCTGTTTACATTTTGTATTTCATGAAATGAATTCATTTTTTTCCTTTATAGAAATAATTGCATATTTTAAACAACTCTGTCACAAACATTAATGAATAATAAATAATACAGAAGAAAAGTTGACATTATTTATTATCTACTATTTTGATACTATATTCTATTAAAATAATCATATGACTAAAATATTGTCATTAGACAGTTTTAGTAAAGTGAAATAATGTTTAAATAAAATAAAATCTAAAGCCAGGGCTTTGTATCTTATAAACAGCCTACTGCAAATTCAAGTTGTTCAAAACAACGGTGATTTGCAGAACAAAAATCTTGTTACTAGAAAATAGAAATCATCTAATAAAAAAAAATATGTATTTAATATAGAGATTTGTTTATAGAGAAGGATGAAAATATAATTATGCTATGTTGCACTTCATTTTCTTTTCTGTAAGTCTCTTACAATACACATTCTAATTTATATTCAAACTGACATGTTTTGTAGTCAATATATTGATTCCTGCTTGTATTTTGCATAATTTATGTAGTTTTGCATAATGATCTTTCATAATTTATGTTTTGCTAATACTATTTTCACATTAGCTTCTGGTTTGCAAATACTATGAAATAAGTTCCAGTGAGAAACCCCTGAAAAATCTCCTGTGTTGAAACTGAAAAAAAGAAAACAGTGAAATTCCTATCCTTATTTCTCCCAAGAGAGAAAGATCTGGGATTTGCCTATGAACCAAACTACTGTGGTATAGTGCAGCAGAGAGATAATGCTTTGACACTACAATGCCTACTCAAATTGCTTCTTGGTTAGGGTTGCCTTGCATGTATATTAAGTGAAAAATAGTTGTTTATAAGAAAACCATAATCTATTTTTGGGAACAATGTAGGGGTTTGTGATCAATTCACCCCAAGTTGGCGCTCACCAATTATTTTGGACTATAACCGTAGTTGCTAGAAATTTAGGTAATTACAACATATCCACAAGGAGCCAAATTGAGAAATGCAGATGTGCATGATGAAATATTTAAAAGATCACACAAAAATATTGTAACATCTAACTAAACTAATAATGTTTACTGCATATGTACAAGAAAACTCAGTTTAACAGACTGTTTGGTGGAAAGGAGTGTCTGTGACTCTGAAGTGCCCATTGAAGACAAAAATAATAGCATAAATATTATTTGCCTTAATGTATGTCATTATGTATTGTATGTATTATTTTACAGATTTGATCATGGAATGTAATTTTATACAATACATAAAATGCATCTCTGTAATGTGTCAACATTACATAAATGACATAAATTGCTGTGGACTTCATAACATAAAGTGCTTTGTCCATAATACTTCAGATGCAATGCAATTTATGATTTTGGACAGTCTAGAAATCTGATCTGTTGCATCTAAAGTTTGTTAAAACTTTAGCCACTAAAGCAGTGTCGTTTTGACACTTGACCTTTTCTTCACTACAGATCCCCTTTAAATAACTTTTGTGGCCATGGACCACGGCAATAGATCCCCAAGACTTAAGATTTAAATCATACTATTTTTTCAAGCCTTTGCAGACCCCCTGTGACGACATTGTAGCCCCTGAAGGATCTGAAGACCAAAGGTTGAGAACTACTGCACTAAAGTTTCATAGCAGATTTTTTGGACAGTTCACTATACATATACTTCTCAATTTCGAATCTGAAATACTTAATATTCACTAGTAATATAAAATGATGAAGCACTTATTAAGTGCAGTTGTTTCGTACTAGTTTCACCTCATTCTATCATCAACTTCGAACTCCATATCCATTGAAAATATTCCACACTTCAAATCTCTATCACTTGTTTCGACATGCATTTTAGCCAGACCTCCTTCATTCATATTATTATATTTATTTTCTTCTGGCTCAAGGAGGGATGGAGCACAATTTAACAATATATCCTGTACTGTTCATTCTCATGTAGTTACACTCCCAATAATCCCCCAAATCTCTGTATATGTGTGCTTGTGTTAATAAAAATGTAGGCGAGGATAATGAAGTTTTTCTAGCAAGAATATATTATGGTGGATGTGTAGTAAAAATACAAAACCTAAACATAATTTTAATAATCCTGTGTATTAATATAGTAACTGAGTAATAAATGTACTATGTTGGAAATCTATCTCTATTTGAATATACTGAATACATTTATTAAATGCTGAGAATAGGTATGTGGCTAAAATAGTAAGGATAGCTTCATTTGTGTGTATACACACTCAGTCCTGCACTCAAAGTAATGAATTTGACTAAACAGCCACTATTATAAACACAGCATTTGGAGAAAAAAATATTATGTTTCTACTATCACCTCATTTAGGTGCCACATAGCGTATTTTTTTGTTGTTGCAAATTATCAACATTTCAAGTATCTTCCTTTCCAGATGATTAATCCAAGGTTTTTCAGCAGGCTTATTTAGCACACAATTTCAATGGCTTCAAAGCAGCATCTAATTTTTTGACTGAAGTCATACACCAGTATTTCCACAATTAATAACAATGGCAGAATCAATCATCTGTAATAAAATCCATCTTTAAAAATCAAAATGCAAGAGGGAGTGGTTCTTTAGTATTGTTGCTATAAGGAAAGAAAGTAGTGAGAAAAATTTTTTAATTGAAGGTTAAAGCCTTTTAAATTATTTCTGTATCTTCATTTTCTGGTGTCCATCTTTTTTTCCCTTACCACCTCTATCTGTATCACACTATTGCTCACTGAAAGCATTCTTTTAAAGTTAACTTCTATTCCTCACATTTAGTTACAGTACATTTAAAGGTCTTTGAGTTGTATTCTGAATTTCAATATTTCCCTGCTCTTTTTATTTAGTTTCGGAGAATTCCAAAACTAATTCTAAAATGAAACAAACGGGTAAATTGTAAGCAAATAACACAGCTCGGGCAACATTTTCACATTTGCAAACTTTGTGAACTTAAAACCAATCATCCTAATTATTAGGATGTCTACAAACAATTCATTTTGCAATATTATTAGAAAGTTGACTTCCACAGGCTAGGATCCTACAATACATTAGAACAAGTCGTAATATTCTCAGGCAACTAATACAATTCCAAACACACAGTCATAGCGATTGTTACCTTCTCCCTTCACTAATACTGAAAGAAGCATCTAATGGAGGACATACAAAACAAAAGGTAGGAGAAGAAAAGAATTGATTTTCTGTTTTTCTTTTGCTCTTAGAAAGACACATAGTTGACATTGCATGGAGTGAAGGATACCCAATTTCTTAGGTTATCAGTAGTTTGAAGAGCTTTTTTCCATACATATTTGAATAAGTAATATATTGACAGGAATCTTTACTGAAAAATTATTTAAAAATAGTCTATATGGTTCAACTTCTATTTACCTTTTCCGTTTGTTAAGTGAGGCAAATTGTAAAATGGAAACAAATTAATTCTCCAACATATGGACATGGACATGAAAATGATGGAATAACTATGAGATTAATATTCTTGTAGTTACTTATTTTTTGTGTTATTTCTCTTACTTAAGTGCGTGAGAGTTGATGTATGTTAGCCAAAATGTGTGTTAGAATTTACAGAAGATTTCATTCATTCATTCATTCATTCATTCATTCATTCATTCATTCATTCATTCGCTCAAGTTCTCTGAACTATACAAGGCTATACAAGGGGCAGTGAATGAAATGTCAGACAGGAGCACTCCACATTTTATTAATTAATTAATTAATTAATTAATTAATTTATAAGACAGATATAACTGCCAATATTATGAAATCACCCCCCACGCCCACCCCCAGTCTGTGGAAAAATTGTCTTCCATGAAACCAGTCACTGATGCCAGAAAAGTTGGGGACCACTACATTAGATTATTTAGGTCTTAAAATGCATGCAGTTCATCACAGAGAATAGAAGCTGAAAGTCAAACTCATAGGATGGAGATGAGAGTCAAAGGCTGATCGTGAATAATAGCAATAGCACAGACTTATATACTGCTTTACAGTGCTTTACAATCCACTTGAAGGGAATGTAAGCCTAGTGAAACATACGTAGCTGTTAGCAGAAATGAGTTGTTTTTATGTCCAGTTGTGTAGTAATCTCCATTTCTATTGTTACTGGTCTAATCGGTGAATTAAAAAACTAAGTGTGAAGATTCAGTCCAGGGATGAACAATTACACTCAGCTTGGGATACCATATGTATGTGTTAAATAACCAGTCAGAGGTCACAAATTGTTGCAGATGGGAGCAGAATAAAAAAGAATGCATACTGGAGATGAAAGTATTTTGTCTATTGAAACTTCAAAAGCAGCAACTTTTTCCCTCCATTTCCACTCAAACCACATTTTTAGTAGATTAAAAAACAAACAAACAAACAAAATATTGAGTCCTTTCTTCCTTTTTTCCCTCTGCAAATGTCTTTTTCCCTCTCTGTTTCTTTCTTAAGTGACAGCACATTTCAGGTTTTTCTTTCCGAACCCTGGCTGTTAGTTCCTTCTGTCTAGTGATTAGCAACAACAGCAGAAAGATTTCCTCAGAGTCCTCTGAACATAGGTTAAAAAGACATCTCCTGGAAACCTGGCATTCACACATCCATATATGTATGCAGACATGTTTGCATAGGGACATGCATATAATTTGACCCCCCTCCAGTGCAGACATTGGAGGGGGGCAAATTTTATCTTCTTTCCTGAAGTAGTATTAAGTAAGCTTTTCATGTCTACAGTGCTAATATCAGCAGGAGACCTCCGACTTGTTTCTTCCTACCCAGCTGATGCATTAGGTAGTATAAAACACCTAAATTCCAACAGATCTTAAACAGCCTAATAAGAGACATAGCTAACTCCAGTTAGCTGCAGTACCATAAAAATAACTACAATAAAAAGTATGTGTATGTGTGTGTTATGTATATGTCGAAAAATCAAGAGCCAATCAAGTATTTAAGTGTGTTTGTGTTTGTGTGTATGAGTGATAAGCCCTGAGGAGCAGACACTTAATTTTCTGAGGAAAGATGTCTTAAAATATTTTACTTTGTTATCTTGATATTTCTTGTATATATTGAGGTTAGCCAGATTTTTTCAAGCTCTACCAAGTGTAATGTAGCTCAGTTAAGCCATTGTAGGTTTCACAAAAATGGTAGCACCTTTTCAGGCTAAACAATTTGATTAAAAAGACACAGCGTTTGGCTTTTAATAAAATGTGTTGCTTTGAAAAGGTGCTGCTCTTCTGGTTTTGGACTGCTACAGACTAACTCTCCTCCTACACTGATTTCAAGGCTAAAGTGGTTGCACATGTACTCTAAATAAATCAGTGGGAGGTAATGGGTTTCATTTGTGCTTCTTTATGCTGGTATTTTTTTATGGGTAGCTGGAGCTCCATCTGGTGGCTAGTAGCTTATTTTAATGAACATTGTCTTGTCTTAACAAGTTGTGGAGTACTACTTTAGCATACTAGAATGTCCATTGTTTACGAACCCACATTGGCACCGTATGGCAAGCAACTTTACAATACAGAAATGGGAACGGAGAATTAAAAACAATGTGTTTAGACAAAAGGATTTGCAAGAGGAGCAGAATAACCATTTTCAAAGATCAGAACTGATACATAGGCCCAATTTTGCATAAAGGGGTTGTAGTGTGGAGAGAGTGGGAAGTGAGGAGAGTGAGCAAGGTTGGGGATGATTAGCATTTGAAAAATAAGTCTTCAAGGAACTGTAGAGTTTTAGGCTAGACTGAAAGTCATTCTGTAAGAAGGCAGTGACAAACAACTTCCATATTGCTCCCAAGGGATCTGTGTGGATGTACTACATTAATGAAATCATGAGGAGTCAAGCTTATCTTGAAGATTTAAAAACAAACAAACTGATTCACAGGAAATTCACTGTGGCCCACAACTAGTGATGGCTAGAACTAGAATCCAGAGTGGCTGGACAATTATCTTCCTCCCCCCCCCCCCCATTTTGACTTAAGACATCTCCCAGTCTTATGAGCACCATTTGTGACCTGCACAGTCAGCTTTGACAAGCAAAGTCAATGGGGAAGCCAGCAGGAAATTGGTGCAGTCACTTGACATGCCCATGGATGATTTGTTTCATGACTGCAGTCAGATGTGATGTTGTAAGTAGTGCAGTCATGTGACCTCATGCTTAATTACTCTGCCCTTTAACAAAAGAGTTGCCGGTGCCCACTGCAGTGGGTAAGTGAGAATTACCTAAATTCTCTTGAAACAAGCTATGTTTTATATTCTGGCTCTGTTCACACATCAGACTAGGTGCCACAATGAACAATCAAATGATATTGGAATGTAATGGATCCATCCAAACTATATGTCTGACAGTATCCTGTTTCACTATAATTTGTTACATTTTTCATAAAACAAAACAATGGATCTGAGCACAGCATTAAAGCAATTATAATGTGCACAAGTTCGCTGAGAAATAAAGCTCTCCAAAATTAATCTGGTTTAGAAAATGAGTTTTAAATTGCCATTTTATTCCCTGAATGGCCCCACATTTATTTTCTTTATTTACTTTATTTATGAAATGATTGTTTGCCAATATGTGACATTTCCAACATGTTGCCAAATTTGCAATAGAGGATTAAGAATTTTAAATATATTTGATTATAAGGACACCTTATTTTGCAAAAGTTGTACTATTTAGTCCTGTTGTTGTTGTTGTTGTTAGTTGCGAAGTCGTGTCCGACCCATCGCGACCCCATGAACAATGTTCCTCCAGGCCTTCCTGTCCT